>DWDX01000807.1:0-22686 GCA_018245675.1 Agara michaeli | reverse complement strand
AGTTTCGGTTTCGGTTTCGGTTTCGGCCGAAACTGAAGCCACGGCCGAACATTCGGTTTCGGTTTCGGTTTCGGCCGAAAAACCAGTTTCGGTCGGACACTAACAAAAACATCGTCAAATGTGGATACTGATTTGTAGGTATATATATTTTTAAGACTTCAAGACATTTTATCTAATTCCTAATTTACACATGATTAATACAACTCATTTAAGTCACATTAGGCTGTTCATTACATAATATAAATTATTTGTAGTTAATCAATCAAAACAAAGTTGATTAAAGATAAATCAAAATAGATAATTAATACGCACTTTAATTATAAGCTAATGTCTTGTGGATTTAGATACGGAGATAATTTCCGTAGAGATAAGCGAGATCTTGTGATAACTAAGTCGAACCTTGGATAATAACTGATCATAACACATGACCTCTATCTCATATAGAAAACCTTCATTTAGTCCACATTGTGAGGTATTGTTTGCGCTCTGACTATTTTTAACCCCCGACGCAAAAACGGGGGTGTTATACGGTTAGACGTGTCTGTCTGTGTGTCTATGGGTTTGTAGCTCCTAAACGAATGGATCGGTTTGATGCGTTTTTGTGAGAAAGTTGACAGATGAATGCTGACAGACTAAATGGTGACCTTGATAATTTTGCTAAACTTGACCATATGTTGACTTGACCGTTGACCTTTTTATAAGTTTGCGCCGTGCGACCAGGAGTAAGCTTTCGCATTCGTCCGCAGTATGGGGTTACCGTGACTATTTCTTTTCTGTATACTAATATAAGCAACGACGCGAGCAAATTTTTTTTTCAAAATCTCTCACGCGGCTGTCTGATTCCAACTTGAGCAATTGAATGCCAACGGTATGCTAACGGGACAGTTGATGAATATATCTACTATATTACACTTACATAGGTAGATATTTACATTATACTGAGACAGAACAAACAAACGTGCGCTTCATACAAATGTTTATGCTGGGTCGGAACCGAATCCACGATCTCCGGTTTTGCAGTCAGGAGTTCTAACCGCTCGAGGCCATTCAGTATAAATATATTACATACCGAGATAAAATTGAACTTTGCTTTGTGCACAGAATGGTTATAGTATTTGCAGATGGTAAACTTTGTAAAGGTATTTGCATTAGTGACTCACTTGATACCATGATAGCAAAATAAGAAGAAAACAAGAACATTAGATTGTGTAACTATTTTTTTTCATCCTTTTTATTCGCTCACCGCTAGACCGGGTCTCCTCAGACTAAGTAGGACCTAATTCTCTCTCACTTTGAGAGGAGAACGGAGATCCGGTCGTGGTAACTGCGTTGTTTATTTTTATTGCAATATTTTCATATTATTTATAACGCATGCATTCACGATTAGGAATCTCTGTTGAGGCAGATAATAGCGCGTAGTGCCAAGGGAACGGATACATTAACACTGCAACAGAGAACGAGAAATAAATACATGATTTTTTAAATCACAATAGGGCCTGAAATGATGAGTACAGAATTAAAGTTAAAAGTGAACAGCGTCTCTGCCATTGCAAATTGTATGTGACACCGTTTTTCAATTGTTATGTAGTTATCTCCAATGCAATAAATTTTATATTAATAAATTATTCCGTTGATAACCGTGTAGGGACACGCGCGAGTCGCGGCGCAGAATTGCCTTTAAGTTCAGTAAACGGCGAATAACAACAGAGCTTTCTATATTTTTGAACCATTTTCCTATATATTTGTTTTTATTATCTCTATTATCAAAATCGTATACCGTCATCAGTGAAATCGACGCAGTATATAAGTTAAATCTTTAATGATACAGCGCCACCTGTGGTCTGAGCATTAAAACTGCTCGTAATTACGAGGTACGTTAATGTGGACAACGTTTTTTAATTAATATGTGTTAAAAAGTTTTTAAAAATATCAGTATGTTTCGTAATTTCGTTACGGAACCCTTAGTTAATGTTTTAATAATGAACATCACAGTGAACGCGGGTGAAGCGGGGCCCGTGCGGAGTGCAATAAAGGAACAATAAATACGATAATAGCAGCACCTCTAGTAGGTAATAATAATTGTGATAATAAATTGTATCTGAGTAATCCTTCTGTGGGTGATAATTCGTAAGATAAAGTCATACTGTCTTCGCTTTGATCATTCCATCGTAAGGAAACAGAGTGGCCTGCTGGGTGTGGATAGATCTGAGCATTGAAGAATGGTCTCGCCCTTTTTGAAGCAGGTATTTCAAAAAAATCGCGTATTTCCATAAATACTTTTGTTTCCTCTTTGTATACTTCACAAACGGCATGTTTGAACCTTTTTGTATAATTATAGCATATTATGTCCTTTTTCGTATAATCTAATTTGGTGCAATTATTTTTAGTGTTTTTTAATCGTGGTACATCACTGTTCTGTCATTAGATTTTAATATTTTCGTTCTAGTTGCAACAACAGATCGCAATTTGTAGATATATTAAAAATATTTACGATGTTTCATTCTTTTTTGTTTTACTTGTCCATACACATTTACGTTAGGTGTATTAATGACTATGTAAGCAGTTGTAAAATGATAAGTTTTATGAGCCCATATTTTAGATAATCAAATTAACGCCAATAAAATTAGAATAAACTAACTTTAGATATTAAAATTAACACAAAACCGCTACTTTACTTATTTAACTTGCTATTGCACTTTTACATATAAAAAACAATTAATATTCTTGGCGTTTTCATCTGCTTTGATGCTATATGTAGCAGAACGAGGGAATGAAGCTGGAGAAACAAAAAGTTCTGCACGTCTAAAAATACAGTATAATATTCTCTGACAAGTGGTCAATCTTCAAAACGGACTGGACAGCCGGACAGCTTATAAACATTCATATATACATATATATGTTTATATAGATATTTTCATTACATCCAGATAGAATAAACACCTTTTATTCCGCACAAAAATGTTTCCTCTACGTGCTAATCCAAGCCACGCCCGTTTTAACTTCTCTACACTGAACCAATAGCTCCGTAATTCGGCTGAGCAATTATGATTCACAATATTCCAGGCATGGACGGTATCAGGGGTACTGTTCAACATGTTGGGGCAGGGTATGCTGCTCAGCTTCACAACCTGTTTGCTGCCAGCTCTCCGGGACCCCGATTCCCCTATTTACGCCGACCTGAACACGGCTTCTATGCTCGGTGAGTGGTTTTTTGTGTTCTTTACGCATGCATACTAATATTATAGATGACAAATACGAGTAGACCTGTTTGTCTATTTTGCACACACAACCATTCACACATCGACACAAACGGACATGCATACACATTACTCATTAGAAAATCACTCAGAGAAAGCTATAATGAAATGGTTATTCCCAGTTTAGGGCTCGGGATTTCAATGAACTTTTTGCACTGCGTACTTCAATAATGTTTATTATTATTATTATTACGGTATTTACTACGCACTTCACCTTATCATCACCGATATCTCTAAACACGTGTTACAAATTAATATTTTATTGTTATTTTCGAATTACCACAGTTTACGTATGGGCTTTAGGTTATTAACTTTATGGTGCTTATCGTCATGTCAGGCAGTTGTTTACGGAATGTAACACAAATCGTGATAGGCGCCTGACAATCCATTTAACACAACGGCTAACTACAAAATAGCAAAGGGGTCCGGGTATGATTTCTGCCCACAAATATATAATAAATCAATTTAGTTATTCGTTTATTTTTCATATACTTAATTAAAACTTAGTGAACAGACGTACAGACCATCCGATGGCAAGTGGTCACCATCGCCTATGGACATTTGCAACATTCGAGCAATCGTCAGTGCGTTGTCGACTTTCAAGGAGAGCTTTGTTTTATTTGGCTTAACAACAATTCTTACATTATATCATTAATAAACTATGTAATATATACTATGATATTGGAACTGGGTTTTTATATTTTAATATGTAGATGATCAAATAGCAAAAATTACGAGACACATTTTTCTAATTGTACGTCTTTTATTGTTTACAGCATCGTCCGTGGGCCTGGCCGGCATACCAGGATTTCTAATATCGTCCGTTCTAATGGACTGGAAAGGGCGAAGACTCGCGCACGCGTTCGTAATACTCCCTGGAATACTGGGCTGGCTCTTCGTGTACTTTGCGAACGGCATCACCACCCTCATGATTGGAAGGCTTCTCGGCGGAATGGCGGCTGGTGCCACCGTCTGTCTCGGAGCAGTCGTCATAGGCGAGTACACTGACCCCAGGAGCAGAGGAATGTTCCTCAATCTTAAAACGGCTGCCGTGTGCCTGGGAAGCATGCTCGTTCACATCCTGGGTAACTTTTATACTTGGCGAACTATCGCCCTGCAAGCTTTAGTCCCCCATATTATGTCACTGATTATAATTTGCACCTGGCCAGAGAGCCCTGCGTGGCTGGCTTCGAAAAAGGAATTCGAAAAGAGTGAAAAATCTTTTTACTGGCTAAGAGGACGACACGAACGATCTATTTCGGAATTAGAAGAATTAATCACAGCTCAAAAAGAACAGTCAATGCAACATGATCCCCATAAATCTTTTAAAACGAAGATTGCTGACTTTTTTGGGAAATTCACAAAAAAGAATTTCTTAAAACCGGCCATTATTGTCGTATTGGGTTCTATTTTGCTCGAATCTAGTGGGAGGCACATCTTCCCAGCGTACGCCTTACAGATTATCGGTGAGATCACCGGTGAGCAGTCTCAGTCCTTCTATTACACGCTGGCCATAGATCTGATCATTACCCTAAGTGCCACATTCTCTTCTTTTCTTGTCAAACTATTTAAAAGAAGAACGCTATTGTTTTCAACCGGTTTCGCAGCAGTTATAGTGTCATTTGCTGTGTGTACTTACCTATTCTTGGCATCTAGACAGATTATATCTAATGAACGCGGTTGGATACCAGTGTCATTGTTCGTGGTGTACTTTATCTTGGCAAATTTAGGTTGCACGCCTATCCCGCTAGCTTTATTGGGGGAAGTGTTTCCGCTAGCTCATAGAGGAGCCGGGTCTGCTGTAGGTGGATTCGTTTTATCGGTCTGTGTAATGCTTGGACTACAAGTGACACCTTATTTTCTGGTGCACTTAAAAGTCTACGGCACTTTCGCCGTTTTAGCCGCTTTAATGACCTTTTCCCTGACCAGTCTATATTTCATGCTACCGGAGACAAAGGACAGAACTCTTCAAGAGATCGAATATTACTTTAACAATGGGAGATTTAGAGAAAAAAATATTACTAGAACAGACGATGAGGAGGTGAAAATGAAAATGTTGAATTAATTTGAGATTACATTTCTGAATCGTTTAGAACGATGTTTCAGCGAAGAAGGCTGAAACAAAGACAATTGTTATAGTTAGATAACTGGCTTTACTTTCAAAAACCAAAGAATCGCTGTGATCAAAAACGTTGAGGCAAATATCAGACTGGAAAGTTTCTAGATAGATAATTATGACATTTGTATAAAGGTCCATTACATATATAGGTGTATCAGTTTAGCGAATTAGAATTTCGCGTCCCAGTCTGCCGTCTGGGAGGCGAACACTTGCCATACACCTGTAAATTTCCGAAGTTATGTACGCTGTAGTATAGCGGTGAAAGTAAATGTGACGAAATCTGGGCGTTTGATAGTTTTCATCCTGAGGTCCTCATAATACTCTTCTCATCCTGAAACTAGACCCGTTTCTAATACTGGAAGGATAGAAACATTGGTTTGTTAACATTAGGTATATTGTTATGTAAATAAAATATTTTAAAATTATTTCATTTTTTATTATTTAACCTAATTTCTGTAGTATCCTGTTGCTATGTTATACATTTACATTTTTACCGGGGACGAAAAATAGGACTTTGTAAAACATTCAAGATGAATTCAAGGCAAGAAAACTATTTAAAGAATTGATTTTATTAAGGAACATAGATTTATTAACTAATATATGTGGGTATATAATATACAGGATATGGTTCCCGATAATTGAAATAAAAATTGTATTAATAATATATTGCTGCACCATGGCGCATTGCAATTTTAATTTAAGTCCTATATTCACAAAGAAAGAATTTAACTTACTTTCTATCGCGTATTATTTTTATAAAACTATCAGAAGTTTGTTGCTGTTAGCCTTATTGTAGGAGTTAGTTTCAACTGGATGATATTCAGCGCCTCCTCAGTTTGTTCAAAAATTCTTTAAATTAAAATCTTTATTTTGCAACATTTGTATTAATAATGGCTGCTTTTTTATTTAATTTACTTTTAATTTTATTAATATTCTAACATTAAATATGTTATAACACATTATGTAGTTAACATCATATATAACACTTACCTAAATAAATGATCGATTGATAAAATGTATTTGATGATACAAAATTCTACACCATTTATGGTCGTCACAATCGCTTTGTCTTCCTGGAGGAGTAAGGCCCTGAGCCATTGCGAAATTACTTCCGTGCAAATAGTCAGACACTATTGAACTGTAGGATTTCCATACCTGACTGTGACATCATAAAAAAATTTATGATCAAAATATGTTAATTAAAAAATAATCACTAATTAACTGCCGCGAGGGCCTTGTACTTGCGTCATTTATAATTTTTTACCTCGTTGTTCAAAATATCACGCAACGATTCATTCAAAGAGTTCAAATGTTCGTTCACTTACAAAGTCATAGATAAGTTTTAATAGAATCAATTTAACTTTTACAGTTTAGGTGTATAAGTATTAAGGAGATTACTACATTTTGTCCAAAGTTGAGATTTTTGTTTAATTAATATATAATTTACGACATGTTGCCAATGCAAAAAAATATAGAAGATCCAAGAAAATGTCATAAATGCTTTACTGATTTTTAAATATATCTTCCTCAAACCGAGCGTCATTTTTAGTATAAATAAGTAAATGAAGCGTTAAAACAATGAAGAAATGGTATAAGAATTTTTTAGTAGCTATAAATTGTTTTTTTTTTATTTAGCTGGCGGGCGTGGCCATTGTTCGCCAGAGGAAATCTCACGCGACAGGCCACGCTTGAATATTTATAAGTACAAATTTGCTATATTTTAGTGCTATTAGTCTAAGTATACCATCAAGGCAATGAACAATGCCATATTTAATGCTACACAGATAAAACCTGTGTCTGTAGGTACATTGTTTTTTTTTTATATGAAAAGAAATGGTCAGCGTTAATTACGAGTAGTAACAGAACTACCGGAATGAAACTGTTAGTAACATCAATCCAGTTAGTTTGTGATATTTAATGTTAACGGATAATATTGGTAAAATGGGAAAAATAAAAGAATCAAACCCCGACCCCCAGGGTGGGAGCTAACATTAAAATGACTAGGCTGTCACAGCTTGACATCTTCAATATAACATTAACGTTGCTATTGTGGTAAAAGCAATGGCCAAGCGGCGTGGACATCTTTTACATTGCCTACAGTACTCCAGTGCCATCTTTTTAACCGACTTCAAAAAAAGGAGAGGTTTCCAATTCGTCTGCATTTCTTTTTTAATGTTTGTTATACAATGCCTATAGTGGCTTAGTAAATATGTTGTGTACACCTTACCCCTACTGTGTCTGAGATCTGGGCTGGCTTTGTTCAGGAAAATTTTGTTTTGTTGTTTGTTTGCAACCATGTTTGCGTCCCACTACTGGGCTCGGATCTCTCTCACACCTGAAGCATACTCCAGCACACTGAACCACTTGTAAAGCTGGTTCTAAAGATTTTTACCGAAATACAACAACCAGGACCAACTGCTAGCAAGCAGCCACTGGCCATCAGCCATCCAAACGCCGACCGTGCAATCGATTTCAATGTAAATCTCGATATCGAGTTTAGAATCAATTTTAACAAATCAGTATTTCCAAAAATGTAGATATAAGTAAGTACACACATTTCTTCGGATACAAAAGATTAATTTAAGAAAAAGTTATGAATGCCCTTTTATTATTCATTTTAAATTATCTATCTTTCATTTGTTTTTCCTATATCTGCTCTTGATAATGTTTTTTTTTTTAATTTTTTAATGCTAAGTAAACCTTTAATTCAAGTAATTACATAAGATAAAATGATCATTTCTGTGTATCATAATACATATTACGTAATTCAAAAGTTGATTTGTGTACTTAGTTGGTGTGCGACATTGAACTAGAGCGCGAGGAACGTCGCTCCCGACGGGAAATCCTCGACCACGCGCGTTTTTTTTTTAATTCACGATTATTGAGCCACGTTTAGTTTACGTTGTTGAAACTAAAGGTATTAATTCATCAATACCGCGGGGCGCGCTTAGTTTTCAGCGCCGCGGACAAAGAAGAGTAAAAATATTTTATTACATTACCGAGGTTAGTGGGGGGTATTTAAATACGAACGGTGAACTATGATATCGATCAGTACGGAGGTGTCGGAGAAATACGTGTAATTGCGACACCGGGCACTACACATTGGTGTGTAGTTTCAACATTGGTGCGTAATTTTATTGAAAATTAAAAGATTTGATCGTTATCAAAGTTTATGTTCCCAGCGTTGGACGCCAAACTCCTCCATATTTCAAGTCGGTTAAACTAAAAAAAGTGTTTCAGAAAATGTAATTATATGAAATATTTCAGAACTGAAAAGAAAATGACTTAATTTCCGCAGTCTATGTAACAATTACAAGCCATTTATTTACAGTTACCATATCATATATTTATCACAATATAATACATATAGGTAGAGCAATCATTAGAAAGGTGCACAGCTGTAGTGGTCATTGGTGATCGTGTGTTATGATTTTTGTGTCAAATGTGTTGTGTTGTTTTGTGAAAAGTTAAAATACGGGAAGACATTTCCCTTTTGTGTTCGCGTTGGAAATAAACCAGAAAAGTGCGCCATATGTTGGGACGTCCGTGTGTCTCAATCGCCAGCGGTTAGGTTTCGGTTTCCGGTGAACTAAATCCGGATGTTGTTTATTTCTATATTTTTTAATCGATAACTTTCTCGTGTTTCTCTTGTCGTTCTTATTTTCGTCAATTCCTTTATTTCTCTCATTAACATGCTTCTTCTTTTATCATATATTTAAGGTAGAGATGGAGAGATGGGATTGTTAAGGAATGAGTACATATAAAGAATTCTACAATTAAGCTTATGCCGGTACATACTCTGAAACACGACTTGAGCCATACTTGCCATTAAATATTTTTCTTGTCTGAGGAAAAAGACTGTAGAAATATTTTATTATTGCGTTTCATTTCGTAAAAATATTTATAATTTTAGTATGATTAAAATTAATTGCACCGCCATATTTGACATATCTTGCAAATCGCGTCCGGGAATTATTTCATTTTGTATAGATTTAGTTTTTTTTTATATTGTCACGACTTATAGTGTCAAGGAGGCCTTGTACAGCTCCAAACTTGTAGAATTTCAAAGCGGAATTTTCTTTATAGTTATTTTTTATGGCACCAATCGCCGATGATTGTTATGCGATATTCATTAATAAAAAGCCTTGCGACAGAATTATATATTGACTCAATGATAATAACTTAAATAAAACATATCATCAAGTCACACCTTCAAATATAAATTATAAAGTTAAGTACATATGTAAATAAATGATACTGACACTTCAATATGCATATTTACGTATAATGATAGATAGCAAATTAAATTGGAGAATACAAATTAAAACTTTATGCAAAAGGTTAAAAAAAAATTTCATTTTCAGGAGGTGGTAGAACCTGTATACGGTTCGCCCGGAGAAGTACCACCACCACACCTATTTCCGCCGTGAAGACATTGTTTTTACAATTGGTGTTTCGGTTTGAAGGGTATGAATGCCGGTCCACATGTATATCAGAGGCGACCGTCTCAGTCCTCAAGAGTAGTGACGCATCTGTGACAGACCTTTGATGCTCACAAATACTAACTGGACTAATTTTACTAACAGTCCCATTCCTGCAGTCCTGTTACTAACGAATACTCACCAACTAATTCCGTTGTGTCAGTCAATTTCGCGATTGTGTGACTTTACATCGTCTAAATACGAATATAATTTTGCGCAATGCCTTTTGTTGCAATTCAGTCACTACATAGCCTCAATACACAAAGGGGTCTAATATTATAACAACTGATAAAACATCGTGCCAATGTGTACTTTCATGGTTAATGATGTACAATTTTACTGTGAAAGTTGTATTAACAAGATATTTATCGTTCCCATTCCTGATCTGTCTCAGCGTCTGAGGGTGATCTGGAGCTTATTCCACTATCCTAGTCTAGGATATTGATGGAGACACATCCTAAGCCATAATCGAGTGTGACATAAAACAATGAGACATTTATATTAACCAATAAAAATGGGAACTTAATATTCGTGTTGATATAAATATTATTCCAAAATAATTTAAGGACAGAGGCCGATGACAAAGACCAGAGGCAAATGCTAGCCATTGCGACCGCCTATCGACGCTCCCAGTAATGATGATCATTTACCGGGCCTCGAGATCGAGTGGTTAGAGACTCTGACTGTTAAACCGGAGGTCGTGGATTCGATTCCAACCCAGAACTAACATTTGTGTGATACGCACATTTATTTGTTCTGTATCTGAGTGTAATAAATATATGTATAATGTAATAATATATATACATACACACACTCAGATACAGAACTATTCTACTTGGCGCAACCGTTAGGAAATCGTATTATTAATAAGAAAAACACTAAATTTGAAACGAAAAGGCGAAAATCTCATTACGTGCAATGTCCTAATTCCCAGATTTTAATTTATTGGCACATCTGGTTACAAGCTATATCGGAAGACTGGCTTTTGTGTCAGTTTTAAGGGTAATATGACAGTTAATCTTATTAAAGCGGCCTTTAACCTCATTAAAAAATGACCCAGACTTCCCCATCATTACCATCCGACGATACTTTCGTTCTGATATCTTAGTATTGTCGAGTCACTGTGAAACATGTATGTATAGTATATAAGTTTGGCGTCACTTACCGCGATGCCATCGGGCCAAGCATACGCCTAAAAGATTTACCGTGTCTACGTAAAAATTGTTTTGGTCTGAATTGTAAGGTGGTCCAAAATACTTCTACAAACAATTCGTCTCATGAAAGGTACGCATGTGAATATATTATTAAATAATTGTTAGGAAATATATCCCTGTTCAAAATATAGCTGTTCAAAATATACCTGTTCAAAATAGACCTGTCCAATATATCCCTGTTCAATATACCCTGTTCAATATATCCCTGTTCAATATACCCTGTTCAATATACCCTGTTCAATATACCCTGTTCAATATATCCTTGTTCAATATACCCTGTTCAATATATCCTTGTTGAATATACCCTGTTCAATATAGCCCTGTTCAATATATCCCTGTTCAATATACCCTGTTCAATATATCCCTGTTCAATATACCCTGTTCCATATACCCTGTTCAATATACCCTGTTCAATATATCCCTGTTCAATATATCCCTGTTCAATATATCTCTGTTCAATATACCCTGTTCAATATATCCCTGTTCAATGTATCCTTGTTCAATATACCCTGTTCAATATATCTTTCATGCGATAGCCTTAACAAGTATGTGTCAATTCGAAAGAAAGTTTTATTTATCGAAATAATTGAACATATCGTTACCATTTCGTCCAATTTTACCACATATTCGCTCGTTTCAAATGGTCATTATTAGAAATTAACTGCAATGATATAGCAAATTAAGATTACATTATTAATCGCAATATTAACATTATGTTATTATCTTTTGACAATATAATTTTTCGAAAAAGAAAAACAACAAAAGAACTACTAGAAAATGCCTAAATTGTACGCAGAAAAATATATGCTGCCATTTTTTCCAAGCATAAAATTTCTAATTTATCAACTATACTCACACCACACATCCTAGTTGTGTGTGGCGTGAGTAGCATGTGTGGTGTGAGTGTGTTAGATACTAGTTGATTGATAGTTCAATTCTTATTTAGGTAAATTCATTTCAAAGTCTTTTGCTGCTTTTTCATTTAATTTAGTTAATATTTAGAAGCTTAATTTTGATTTTAATTATAGAATACAGTTTGAAATCACGCTAACAGTCCCAACCCTACAGCCCTATTAGAGGTTAGTTGCAGATAATCATGGGCAGGAGGGGCCACTCGTTCGCTACTCTCCTGATATATAAAAGAAATACATGAAGATTTGAACTCATTTTTTGACCCTTTTGTTCGTCCACTGCTGGACGGGTATCCTTTCATAGTGAGAGGGATTTAGGCCATAGTCTACCATGCGGGCCAAGTGCAGATTGGTAGACTTCGTTCACCTCAGAAAATATTATATAATATATAAAGTCTATAAGGTGTGCAGGTTTCCTCACGATGTTTTCCTTTACCGTTATAGCGAGAGATATTTACCCTAAATTTGACTTATAAAACGCACGTCATAAATTAAAGGTGCAAGCCGGGGTCGAACCCAGACCCCCGGAGTGGGAGGCTGAATTTCAAACCACTAGGCTATCACTGCTCTTAAGATTTGAACTACTTGTTAGTAAATTAAGCGCTGATTAAAGATAATCATTAACTTTATCCTTAATCACCTTTGTAACCCATCTCGAAACATACATCGAATATGTAATTACCAAACATAATAAATCTCATTACCGTTTCTTGAAAACAGAAAACATGTATAATTTTTAAACTACTCGTCTGATCACTGTCCCTCTTATATATGCTCCTTACAATAGCTAATCTATTTTCAAAAAACGTATAATAAACTTGTTTGTGCAAAATAAGACTTTTTAACAAAAAAAACTAACCGCCTAAAAAACTTAAAAGCATTTTTTTTATTGTTATGTGACCAACTTCGAAATATACCCTGTCCAATAAAAAAAGAAAGATATAAAAAAAAGAAAAAAATATGCACGCGTCGCATTGAGTACCTCTTTTTTTCGTCGGTAATTATTTATGTTTCCATAGAAACATCGAATATGCACGAAACGATATATTCGCCCGGGTGTAACGAACACTCCACGGTACCTTATCTAACGTTAATGTAAAGCACACGATAATTTTTTTATGTTAAACGTGAAAGGACCGTTAATTATTACTACATATTTATTCTTAAAATGAAATCTGGTTTGTCTGTTACTGGATCATAGAAAAATACTATTCTGTCAATTAATATTATATGAATATAACGACAGAAAGTAGCGTTATATACCATTGTACTGTATACCTGCGGTCGACAATAAATAATGACTGGTCTAGTGGTGAGAGCCCCTGACTGCAAATCTGGAGGTCGTGGATTCGATTCTCACCCAGGAAAAATATTTATATTTTGAGCATGAACAATGAACATGTGTTCGTAGAACTTAGAATCTTATGTATTTAATTCATCAGCTGTCTGGTTACCATGATGTACCATCAGGAGGACGCGTGTCAAGTCACCCCAGACATTATCTCATCATCGAGTCTTGAAAAACTACTCATCATCCTTTTTTTTTCAGAAATTGTTAAGAGGACGGTAGTACCGCAGCAATCCAACCATGACTCTATTACAGAAATGGAAATCGCCTTTTTTAAAGCAAGTGGGTATTCTGCACGCTTCTATTGCGAAACGAATTTTTCAAAACTCTGCCTGAACATGCTTCGATACAGTTTTAAATATAGACTTCAATGAGATAAAATGAAACAACTCATTCTAATGAAATAGAACACAAATGTACGACATTTAAAAATAAATTAAAATGTATCCTGAATGTTGCTACACGATCAAATAATTTATTGATGTTAAAACGTTGCCAAAGTACTATAAACAATTATCGCATTAAGTACATTAATTTAATTTAATTTTGTTAACACATCAACGACGTATATTAACATCACGATGACGTATTATATTTAAATTTATTACAACGTAATGTAATTATAATGCAAACTAGCTGAAGCCGACCAATGTATTGTTATGTTCTTTCCAGACTTACGTATTTCAATATTGTTATCTAATAATTACTAGTAGCTACTCGCAATTGTGCCTAATCTGTGAAAGAAATAAATTAAAACTTTATTTATCGCGCTCGTAGTACACACCATAGACAAGGTTATTAGTAATTAGCGGCGCGCCCCGGCTTCGTACGGTAGCACGTCACTTTGCTCTATTGTCAATAGTTTGTATCCCCAGGCATATGCGATATAACGATTTTTTTCACACGTCAGGTTACATTATCGAAGTTTTCATACGAATCCCTATCTTTTTAAAAAATAATCTTTGTTCATCGGGGATAATGTAGGATTCTAATGGTGAAAGATTGTTTCAAACCGGTTTTGTAATTTCTATCTTATATTTCTAGTATATCTCATGCAACATAAGTTATTATTATTGGAAATAAGTGGGACAATGCACTTTCTAGGCAAGCGTGCTATATCCTAGAATGCACTTACTTAATGTGATCTTGCAGTCAAATGCAAACCTATTACATAGTAAAAGAAGCTGAGACATGGTGTGATGATGTAATAATATTAACAATAGCACACGAGGTAGGTATTTACATGGCTGATCGTTAATTATAGCTTTCTTAATGTCACGCCCGATTAGAAATATTTACCATTTTAAGAAAATATACATAGTGGCCATGAATTATCACGTAGATTTTGAGATGCGTTTTTATTTTTTTACGAAACGACGCCCTTCTGCTTCTTTTCCAGTGCTTCGCTACTCTTGGTGTTAGTCTAAGTACAATGGGAGACGCGCACGTATTGGGTTTCACATCAGTTCTACTGCCACAATTGCGACAGTCAGAAGACATCAGACTGAATGTTGATCAAGAATCATGGATCGGTAGGTATAATTATCCAAATTGGCTATTATTGGCTGGTATTGGCTGCATAATAAACATCATCAGCCGATATTAGTACACTCAAGTCTGGCCGAAGTCGAGCTCAGTAAGCCAGAGGTCAATCACTGGTCAACCTTAGGACTACCCATCCAATATCTTAATTTTATTTCTTTATTTCATAAATTTTTTAAATGTATTTTTTTTATTTAATTTCCAGCATCCATAGTTGGGTTGTCTCTCATCGTAGGAATTCTAATGGTGCCTTCAATAATGGGAAAATTCGGAAGAAAAACAGCTAACGCCATCTCCAACGGAGTGCTCGCTACTACCTGGCTCGGTCTGGCGTTGTCATCGAATTACTACTCAATTCTTTTTATTAGATTCGTTCAAGGCGTTTCAATCGGCATGACTTCTATATTAGCGCCCATTATTATAGGAGAGTACACAAGTCCGAAGTTCAGAGGAGCATTTCTCACCACTATTGCTCTTTCATTTACTCTCGGCGTATCGATTATACATGGCCTCACTTTATTCTTCAATTGGAAGCAAGTATCCCTAATTTTTGCCGGCACTACTATTCTGGACTGTATCATTATAATGTGTTCACCAGAAACGCCCAGTTTCTTAGCAACTACTGGACGATATGATGAATGCAGAAAAGTGTTCCACTGGCTAAGATATCCTGATGAAAAATGTGAACTAGACAAAATGGTTAAGGCCAGCATGAACAAGCCAAAAATTGTCGCCGACGAGACCGACTTTGTAAAGAAGATACACGAGAAAACCAATTATTTTCTCGTAATGGTGAAGAAGAAGGAGTTTTACAAGCCGGTCATACTAATGTTCCATTTACACATTATTAACGAGTGGTCAGGGGCTAGCTTGCTCGACAGTTACACTGTTGATATTTATAAATTCGTTATTGGACAGAACGTGAATACTCCACTCGTGATGATTTCAACGGACACGTTAAAACTGATCACCAATTTTCTAGCCATCGCAATGATCCGGAAACTAAAGAGACGCGTAATGCTCATGACTACTATCGCTTTAAATATTGCCGCGCTTTTACTGACCGCCGGTCACGTGTACATGAAAACGCTAGGTATCACCACGTTTGACTATCCAATGGTCGGAATCGTGTTGATCCACTTTCACGCATTCACGTTGGCTATAGGTACGTTGCCTCTTCCTAACATCATTGCTGGGGAAATTTTCTCTTTAGAATACCGAGGAATATCGAGTATGGTAACTTTGCTTTTCTATTGCGTTAACATGATCATCGATGTGAAAATAGCATTATTTTTGTTCTCCAATATTGGTCTTCATAGAGCTTACTTGTTATACGCTGCACTTGTCGGTTACGGCTTGACTGTATCTTTGATCATGCTGCCCGAGACCAAGGACAGAACTCTTCAAGATATAGAGGAAGAGTTTAGAGGGGCAAAGAATATTGAAGAGTTGGAAACTTGTATACTCCGTCCCGATATAGAGTTAAAGAGTCTTACGACTGACGAAGGAAGTGACCAAAGTGAACGGGTTAAATGAAGAACACACAAAGAAGAGTTTTACATTTGGTCCGTAATAAACACAACTGAAATGTTTTGATCAGAGTTGCTTATTATCGACCGATAGATAGAAATAAATGTCATTCTCACTAATATTATAAATGTGAATGTAAGCTTCTTTGTTACGCTTTCAGGCGGAAACTACTTAACCGATCATCGTGAAACTTTGTACAAATATTGTTGGAGGTATTAGATGTAACATAGGATACTTTTAAGAATAAAAATTTTTTTTAGCCTTTGTCCGTGACTTCGTCCGCGTGGTATAGTGACTTTGGGCAGCATTTTAATTTCCTAGGATACTGTTATTACAAAAGACACTATTCCACGCGGACGAAGTCGCGGGCAGAAGCTTAGTATGTTATATATTCTGAATGTCATTAGATATTATTTGTTGTATTTAAAAAAAAAACAAAGCCTACATGTGATAGACATGAGATGCAATTTAGGCACATCCGATAGTTGTGTGAAAAAGACAGACTAAATGTAACACCTACACAACATCATAGTAAATTTAAATTTATTGTAAGTGTATAAATATGTAAATCAAGAGGGCTCGGAGTGGCAGACTGTAATTTAAAGCAGTATCACCACTCGATTTTGTTATTTCAATGATATCGATATATGCTAAATATACATATGTATTTTATTGAACATTGATTTTATTTGGTTGATTTCTTTATTCGCCACGACATAAAAACTAAATATAACTGATTAGTGGTAACAACGAATAGCCATTGTCGACATGTCTGTTCAATGACGAGTTTATTTTTAATCATTTAGAATAAAACGTAAGTAGTAATTCGTAATTGATCACATTGACTTTACGACTTTTTTATGGTGAACGTAGACAATATAAAGACTTACCACTCCACATTTACATTTTGTTGCGAACTGTGTACCCCATAAACTGTCCTTAAAGACAAATGTATAGCTCAAGATTTATTTAATTTTGTTAATTTGCTGCCAACCCCAAAAGTTACTAGTTAATATTAAAAATATTAAGGATACGTATCTAAGTCATGAAATTTAAGTATCCAGATAATTAGACAAGTTCTAGACGCGTTTGCAGGTGAAGGTGAAGGGTCAGGAAGGTGAAGTCGAACTACATACGGAGGAGGTCTTCTCGAGCCTAGCGGCGATTTGAGGTTTCTCCGATTAACTTCGCGGATGCAGTGACCCATTTTAAAAGGCTTAGCTTGCAGACATTGGTCATTTCGTTTATTGCAGTTTGCTGTTGTTGGTCTTTTTCATCTTCCGTTTAAATGGCTCAATCATTCCACAAGCAATATTGATTAATGAGGTAAGTGACTTTCTAAAATATTAACACAGCCAAATCGTGACCATTGAAGTTGGAGTTTAAAGGTGGTTTTACGAAGGTTTTTGTATTATCCACTTCGTTATGACTAGCCATTAGGCAGTGCTGTAGCGCAGCAACTTCCACGGCGTTCTAACGATAAAATTCGCTGTTTGAATGTGAAAAATATATTGGATTATAATCATTATTTAGTTATCGATAACTCCATAGAATGATTAAGTTAAATCATCAAATTATCACAGTCACGTCTGTCAACGTCTCTTAGTACTTTATGGAAGGATATGTTTACAAATTGTTGCATTTTCACGATTGTAAGAGGAGTTGCATCGGAGAAAAATATCTGTGATCCGATCTCCATGAGCAACCTTAGGTTCAATATGGATATGGACAGAATGGTTATACATTTATGTATAATGTCGTATCTTAACATAGTTCTACCGCACATCGTTATATATTTCAGGACGTACTACCGAGCAATATGGGTCGATCTTTGCTGAGTTCACCGTTAATGAAACAGGTAATTTAGGACCACAGACATAATTAAAAACAAAGTTTCGCGAGAGAAATGTTAGAAAACGATGGTCTTTCGCCAATACTCACTTAATACAATACAATATAGTGTAGTAGGTGTAGCAAGTTTAGACAACGCTAAGGTAGTAGAACTACTTGGCCACGCAGAGGAGTGCGAGGAGGGTACGGATGCTTTTATCCTAATCTAAAAATTTCTACAACTAACAATGCTACTATGAACCTCACATTACTAGTAGAACTTAGTTAAAGGTTGGCTAACCATTTGGTAGCCTTAAACATTTAGACAGAAAAATCTTTATTGTTTACACGCTAATAAATGACAGTCTACTAATGATTTTGTCCAGGCAACTCAAGAATAGCAAGAGAAGAAAAGAGATTACGACAAAAAAGAACAGAACGATAGAATTAGATTTCGGAAATTGTCAGAACGCTAAAGTAAATAAAACTCGTATTAAAAATTCTTACCTATTACAGTGTTTCGTGACATTTGGAGTAATATTGAACACGATGGAACAGGTGGTGATCAATGGTTTCACGTCGGTGCTTTTACCGCAGCTAAGGGCTACTAGGTATATCGAACTTAACGATGACTCCGAATCTTGGATCGGTAAGACTTAAAAAGGCTCCCACTTCATTTATCGAATGGAATAATGGAAGGTAGACGGCATATAATTCGACCATCAATGGATTATGTGGAAATGACTTAACGTGGTCACAGTAGATGAGAAAACTTTATACAATCAAGTGGATATACATAATTGTGTTTTTAAAATGAAACTCTTTTTCATTGACACTGTTATATGCGACATGTTTCCTCGCGTTAAATTTCTTGTTTTTATTACAGCATCAGTCAGCCACGTCGCCGTAATATTTGGAATTTTAGTAGTCCCAATGATAATGGGGACATATGGACGCAAAGTGGCCAATTGTCTCAGCGCTGCAATTTTATGTGTATCCTGGTTCAGTATGTCCGTATGTTCAGATTTCTACTCACTTTTAACTGTTAAACTAATCCAAGGATTAAGTTCGGGAATGATAGCAATCTTCGCTCCCGTAGTCGTCGGAGAATACACAAGTCCGAAGTACAGAGGAGCTTTTCTGACTACCATACCACTGTCGTATTCGTTCGGCATGTTACTTGTTCACGCGCTCGGAACTGTCCTCAGCTGGCACAACGTAGCTCGAGTATTTGGTGCGATCAGCTTTTTGAACTGCGTCATAATTGTCTACTCGCCAGAATCGCCAAGTTTTTTGGCATCACGAGGAAGATTTGACGATTGTAGAAAGTCATTCTACTGGCTTCGGTATTCCAATGAGAAGGATGAACTGGAGAAAATAATTAAGGCTTCTATGATCAAGATGGAGCAGAAACAAGAAACGGCAGGGTCTAATTCTGTGATTAAGAGGTTTAATTATTTGATCGCAATGATTAAGAAGAAAGAGTTTTACACACCAATAATCATAATGTTTCACTTGCATTTGATCAACGAGTGGTCCGGTGCGCCCGTGATCGATGCATACTCAACGGATATATATAAACGGATCGTCGGTAATGATGTCAATATACATATGTTAATTATATCAACAGATTTGCAGCGGATTGTGACTAACTGTGTTGCTGTTTATGTTATAAGGAACTTGCGGAGACGGCTCATGCTGATGCTGACCATTTCATTGAATATTGCCGTGTATTTATCAATTGCCGCATACGTATTTGCTCGAACCCATTATGGATTGTCTTTTGATCATTCTATAATTGGTATTATTCTGATACATATCCATATATTCTGTATAGCCGCCGGTAGCCTACCTATCCCGAATATCATATGCGGGGAAATATTTGCACTGGAGTACCGAGGGGTGTCCTGTATGATCGCGTTGATAGTTTTCTCGTTGAACATGGTTGTCAATTCGAAAACTGTTCTGATCATGTTTTCGACGATTGGTTTACATGGCGCTTATTGCATATACGCCGGGCTAGTCGCGTACGGTTTGGTGATATCACTGATAATGTTACCGGAAACTAAGGACAAGACCTTACAGGATATTGAGGAGATATTTAGAAGGAGACCTATGGTCGACGAAACAGATGTAAAACCGTCAGAAAAATCTATGCTATCCTTGAAAGCTGATCAAGAGATTGAGCATGGATGTTGAGTAGAAGAGAAATAGAAAACATAACGCTGTCAAAAATATTGCAACGTAACTTAACGCCTGATAGTTTTTGTACCTTACTTGTCAAGTAAACATTGCCTTCACTTTCCTAGCAGCATACTTATTTACAAGCAAAATAAACGCCGTTATTGAATTCAATTGTAGTTTTATTTAATGCCTTTCGTATTTATTATATTTTAACGTATATTAAAGTGATTGACTAGTAGCTTGAAATTTTTATTTCTCGGGGGTCTGAGTTCCTGGCACTTCAGACTTGTCGTGTGCGTTTTAAACTTAGAATTTAAATATCACTCGTTATAACGGTGAAATAAAACTTCGCGACGAAACCGGCATATCTTAGATTATGTTATACATAATCTATATATATATATTGTATATATAATGTTTCTGAGATGTGTGAAGTCTGCCAATCCGAAATGGGCCAGCGTGGTAGACTAGGTACAGCCTAAAATTTTCTCAACATTAGGGGAAACCGGTGTGCAGTAGTGGAACAGTAAAACGGTAGAAAACAAATATATTACGTGTATTTAGGTTACAGTAGACCGGGAGAGAAAGATGGCTTGAATTGCAATCCTTAAACACTGAGTGGCATGTCAGCTTTGGGCTTGTGTACAGTTGAAATTAATAAACAAACAAAATTCATCGGTGGGAAATGCCAGTTCTTGCGTAAGATATTAATAATTTAGTTGACGTACAATTACATCGTTTGGTGGTTACGCATCATCCGGGTCAAGTACAGTGGACATTGTGCATGCTCTCTTAGTCCGATATCATACATATGTGGTCGTTTGTGTCCGTACTGTCTGGCGGTTTAATATGCGAAACGAATCGTTACATACTGAAGCTACGAGGAAAAATTGTTTATTGCTTAGCCTAGCAAATAGGAAGACTGGCCTGATGGTAAGTGGTCTCCGTCACCTAGGGACATGTGCAACATCCGAGGTAGGATTTGCACCCGGGCCCCCGGAGTGGAGACTGAAATGCAAACCACTAAGGGGCATCTATAAATTACGACACACGATGTCTATGACGTTTTGACTCCTCCGCCGTCCTCGTCACAGCTGGTCACATTTGCGAGATCCCCTACTTAATGTGATGTCACGAATTTTGAAAATTCACATTTAGAAATGTATGAAATTAAAATTCATAAAAACAGTGATCCGAAATTATTTTTATTTCCATTTAAGTTCTATTTCAATAAAGAAAGTTGTAATTCTTATATATTATAAACATATTACACTTTGAAAAATGTGATGTCAGAAAATTCAGGACTAATTTTCATACAATGTCACATTTCGTCAACCCCCTCCCTCCCACTTAATGTGTGGCGTAATGTATGGTCCCTAAGCAGTAAGTTATCAATTAAGTATTTCACGCACTATATAACACGAAATGTATATAAATGCACGCCACTACAACATAGTCATATAACAATTGACTTTCGTAACACGCGGTACAATAGCGATGCAACCGCTACATTCGTTATTTACTTCCTCTAACATAAGGCGCCGGTCGCACTGGCGGGGCGAACGATACATGTCAATAATCGCTTACAACTTGTCGCAATTGTTCTGTAACAATAGCGAGCATTAGTTACGGGACAAGTAACATGAGTGTAGATGCTGGTCTACGTGCGTACCGGAGGCAACTATTGCAGTCCTCGAGAAGAAGCTTCTGTAACCAACCTCTAAAACCACAGATGGTGACTAATACTGACTGCGCTCACACTGACAAATAATTTTTCCTATTTGATTCATTACCTTTATTTCTTTTACCAATTTTGAGCAATACGTTTTTTTACATTCATTTTATATATATTAAATAGACTAATGTTACTAACGGTCCTTACCAATGAATCTATTATATCTTAGTAAGTATTTTGTATATTTTTTTATTTCTAGATTATCAGATAACTAGATAACACATAAGTGTACAAAAATACGATACCAGTGGCGCCATCTCTGATTGCACGTAGAAAATTTTCTATCGCATATCAGCATCGCCTCGCACTGTGTAGCAGCCACCCGCTTCCTCACGGTCAAGATCTTTTTTTAGTAAAATAGATCGAATCATAACGAGCGCTAGATTGATGCAGTGCATTGACCCCGCTGTGGTAATTGTTAACGTTACATTTTTACCGAATTAGCCACATAAATACCATAGCCACATAAATACCATAGCCACATAAATACCATAGCCACATAAATACCATAGCCACATAAATACCATAGCCACAT
>DWDX01000806.1:0-22701 GCA_018245675.1 Agara michaeli | reverse complement strand
ACGTAACTGGTGAATTGTGGGGGTGTACTACACTCCTCTGCCTACCCCTTAGGGGATTACAGGCGTGATGTTACGTACTTTTGACTTGATTCGTTATAAACTTGGTTTCATTTAGTGATGTTAACTTTCACACCATGAACAATTTCACAAATTTATAGAGTTCAAAACCAGACCGTTTAAGCCTCGCGAGAAGAAGTTACCCCCTTGTAAGGCTGAAGGGGCGGCGGAAGAGGCCGCACCGCCCCCGCCAGCCGCGAAGTTAGCAATAAAGGACACCGAACTAATGAAGGTGGCTCGTGAGTTGTACGAACGAGACATGGATAAGCCCACGCTCGAGCCTTTGCCCACGCATTTTAGAAGTTAGTTTTCTTCTTTGTCTTAATAATCACGCCTTTCATTATAGATAAGTTATTCGAAGTTACGTTGATTACAAAGCATCTTTTACCCCGTATATCAATATCAATAATGAAAGTGATTCTTTTTCGTAGCTTTGAAAGTATCGAAGTTTTTACATAGGTACCTATTGTATTAACGACACTCAATAGTTAATACTTATCATTTACATTATATCGTGGAATATGGTTCTGGCGACAGAAAGAATACCTGCGTAAGTAATTAGCTTTAAGTTCGGTAACATATTATGGAAGGTAATTGGATTTGTCTTATTAAGATAAATAATATGATTGTTTGTTTTGCGTCCTTGTGTTCGTTGTGGACGAGTTTGGTGAGTATTTATGTACATATTGATCAGTAGAATAACTATCACTACACAATCCTTACGCATTGAGGGACAGTTAGATACACACAGGATAAAAGAAAGTGGAAAAAAATTCTAGACAGAAAAAGAAAGAAAGGAACAAAGAGAGAGAGAGAGATTACGCCACTGGTATGCGCGTTGAAGTACTCACTACAATACTTCATTATAAATATACACTGAGTTTCTGGACGCCTGCGCTTCTTTCGGCGTCTTATGAATTTTCTGTCAAACGGTCTCTAACAATATGTCGTGTCTACACAATAATAGTTATTGCCAATTCATAAATATTTCAGTCCGCTATTTATGTCGTTTAGTGTGTCCTCTTGTTAAGCAGCTCAATCACTGCAAGTATATAATCGAAAATCATTCTACGAATATTATCATAATGTTACATTCGTTCATACATTCAAATTAAAATGAAATGAATTTTGAATATTTTCAATTTTTTTTTCCAAATAAAATCTGATTTGAAATTTTCATTGAAATCCTTCACTTCTATTTTGCACATAGGTATTTACATCGTAAAAATTTCAAGAATCAAGAAACATTAATAGATAAATATATTAAAATGTTCTTTGTACCCTGGCGTTCTCATTGCTTTTAAAATTTAAAAAAGGTAATTTGTCCGCCATGTTGTAGTGCACTAAACAAAATCAATCTTTTTTTATACAAAAACTGCAATTTATAATGCAAACCGTCTGTATTCATTAATGTATTGGCACGAAAATAGATCGCCCACTTTTCATATCTACTCGTAGCATGCTTAGTTTACAATCAAGACCTTGTATTGGCCAGCTGTAAAGCTCTACATATAATACTATACAGGTGTCCAGATCTGATTCAGATTTCGGCTATTTCGGTATCTACGCTTTCACATAGTACGCTTGCTGTGTGTGACGTGTGAGAAAAGGCTTCGAAGGAAGAATGCCATAATGCTTTGTAGTTAGCAAAATTACTGACCCGAATGCTATTTACATTTTCAGCCGACTGGCTTCCTATAGTGTATAGATAGCTAAACTGCTAAACCAGAGATCGGTTTAATGCCCAACTAGCATAAGCATTTGTGTGATGAGCACATTTGTTTGTTCTGCTTGGCTGTAATAAAAGATCAATATTAGTATGTAATTATGATCATCAGCTGTCCTGTTACCACAACACAAATTCGTTGTATATTTCAGTCCTGGGTTACGTGCGTCCTTGTTTGTTCAAAACGGGTCTATCGGAGTACCAGTACAGCACGGCGCGGCTGGCGTACGAGATGATACGGGACGACCGCATACCTCGGTACCACGCGCATAATGGCTGCAGGCCTCGCTGGGGCCTCCCGCCCGAGGGCACGAGACAACCCGAGCTGGACGGAGCCCCGTACGACGGGGAGAGATTGTATTAATATTATTATTGATATACCATCATCACCAGTTTCCTTCGGTTCCACGAGAGTGATAATTGTAAAAAGCGAAATGTACCGTTTTTGAGGTTGTTTTATTATCTGTTTGTTAACGATTCAATACCATAGACAACATACCTGCGCTAAATAAATCATTACCGCTAAAGACAACATTTAATTTTTTATATATTCTTTTTACGATCATCGATACTATTATGCTCATTATGTGTTTTTTGTGTTTATTACATTAAATAAACCAATTTTTTAAGAGGTTTTTTTTTTGTTTCATTTATGTAATATTTTCCATTTCATTATTATTGTACCATCACGCCAAGTCAAATATTATTTTTGACATAATTTGTTTTTCTGTAGGACATAAGAAAACACCTCTAGCTATTTGAATTGATATGATCAGTAAACATAGTTTTAATGAACAATAAAGAAGGAAATAAAGTTGATAACTACCGCAGTGCGGCGACGAAACAGATTTAACTAGTTACTTACCTGATTAATGGTAAGTTTCCACCGCCCGCGGCCCGCCCCGGCGATGGAACACTTGGCAACGTCGCAGCCTCTAGCCGCGCTAACAGACTCGCGTTGGCAGGTGACGGGGCCAGCATTAGGCATTTTAACTTTAGTGTTTATTATATTACTGGTAGTCTGTGCGAAAATCAGAACTCATACATGTAAAATCACCAATTTCGCAAGCCCTTAACTTTTAACCAAAAATCAGATTTCGTAGTGCTTGCTTAGAAATTGACGGATTTCCAGACAATATTTCCTTATTTTATCCCCTTGCAAAAACGTTGAAACATGTATCTCTCTATTTCTAAACAAAGGCAAAATACCAGCTCTCTGTAGTGGAATATAGAAAAATCCTTCCCACTGTCCCAATTTCATTGATTTTTAAAATCTGGAGCATGGCATTTCCACAATCGATACTACACAGACAATTTCAGCATACACAATATATGTTTACAAAAGCTACACGATCAAATAAGTCTACTATTAGAATGTAAAAAAAATCGCGTAACTGCATGTAAATAATAATAAATTAGCACACATTATATACCCTGACGTTTTTCCAAACATAGTGAGCGATGATCAACGAACAACATTCTTACGTGGATATTATCTGTTCAAGATAACTGAGGCCTGAGTATCTGGACGAGTATACTGTATATCAGACCGAAAATAGGTTGCCGTTATTATTCATGGTATTTGTTAATCATAGTCCCTTACGTCAGCTTCACTGCGGCATAAACATACTCTGTTTTACTATTATTATACATTAAAACATAATATCAATAACATTAGCACACATTGAAACTGTTATCATCGCGAAATATAATCGAAGGTCAGGGTAAGAGAACCTTTAATAGTCGAACGTGAATGAGGACTGTCATTGAAATAAAACAAGCGAAAGATCTTCGGGATAACCGAATCCAGAGGAAACCTTGAGTCTCCGCGCAACATCATTCATACAGCAAATATAATTCAAATACAATCATTCCTTTTTATTACATTTAAATGTACAGTTTCAGATCATAAAATGTTGAAATACAGCCTGTGGTGACTGTTCTTATTTTGTACCTAATGTAATCAATACATTGTTGTACTTTAAGGCCGTTTCTAACTAGTACCTACGAGTATTGGGAGCCCTCACGTGTTACAGATCGTAATCTATAAAGTGGCGACCTCTAGCGGTAAACTTTCATCACGGTTTTCGTGCTTCAAAGGGCACGTCGGTCCGGTCGTCGGTCTTGATTGCTATCAAGGCAACCGTCCTTGAGACTTATCGGTGGTCTGTAGGGAGATACAAAGATTTCGGTTATATGACACTTCAGTGCGCGGGGGACTCAGATCGAAGGCTTTCGAGGTGAAAAATCTACAACAATTGAAGACCGTTCAAGACTAAGTTAAAACTCGTTAAAGATACACTTAAAATCGATCAGAAATCTTTTGCGCGAATATCCCAAATTAGAATTTGTGCTTGTTAAAAAATTCCCAGTAAAATCGTCAATGACCCGATAAAGACGCAGTAAATTACAGATTCAGGGAAATTTTGAATGTAAAACGCTAATGGGTGGTTCTGTGAACACCAGGAAGTGAACAAAGGGCCACCCCGGATCCCTTGTTTCGCTGAATGGTACAGACGACGAGTTGGAAGTCGTCCAACATTGGTGTCACTGTAGCAGGGCTGCCAACAAGGAAAAATACGCACCTACGTGATATAAGTGGCAGACAATTTTTCAATGTCTCAGCGAACAATTGAAATTGAGCGGCAACTAAAACCGGTTGCAACTAGATCATACCGTTATTAAGAGCCATAGATTATCTTTGGGTTTTATTCTTGGTAAAATTTACTGCAAACGGCCATGAATATTATATGTCAACAGATCATTAACGCGAATACTTCGGAATCTTTCTAATTGCACTCAAAAATTGATAACCTTACGCACCATTTTATCATACCTTAAGAGTCTCACATAAAGAATTTATAGAAACAACCAATATTTTACAAGCTTTTTCTAATTTTACTTGTTGGTATGTTCAGGTCTAATTTTGGAAGTAAATGTATAAAGGGAGTATGCAGTGTAATACTGTGAGTGGTATCGATAGCGCTTGTCAGCCCTGGTCACCAGGATGTCAGGTGGTGTTTATTACCCAGATTGGCAGTATACGGAGCGATCCTGATCGCCCGTCAGGGATTACAGACGGATATCTAATGATACTCCTCATTAAATCCACGTTGATACTTGAAACGTTACATATTTCTGAAGGTGTATATTTCTGTAACTTTGGTTTATTTAAATAGGAGATATGAAACAGTGATCATTAATTAAATAGAGCTGAATGAATCAACATTAATTTATACGTAAAACTCAATCTTTGCCTTTTCAGAGACTTAAAAAATCTGTCACTCAAGTCCTCTGTGGAAAGTCAAAAATATTTTATTTCCCTTTTTTAAAAAGAGTGCTCGGAATTTTTTCGCTGGCTTTTTCTCAGGTTTTACCGAAGCCTGAGGGTCACATAGAGCCGATAATGATAACTATAATAGTGTATACCGTTGATTAAGTATGTGTATACTTTGTAAAGAATAAAATAAATTTGAATTTAAAGTCGCAAAGAATTATTTATTTATAGCAAGGAAATATTGAAAACTTAATAAGAACAAAGAACAGTATGACGAGAATGTAGTGAAAACAACAAAATTGTGTTAAATAAATTCTGTTATAAGTGTTAATAAAATCATTTCGCGCACTTGTAAACAGGGTTTAATTTTGGCGAGGCACGGGGGTTCTTTGTTCCTTCTCACTGTCAACGGGGTGTTAGCTTGATTGGCTGCGACAATTATCGCGTGCAATTTTGAAATATTTCACAGCACAACGGAACATTTAAGTTATTTTGGATTTGGGCCTCGATGCGGCAGTCTCGTCGAATTAATAACGATATAGCGACTGGATAAATATTTTTTATGATCATTATTATCACTTTATATATGCGTCTTTTACGAATTTTTCAAGTTTTTACGCCGTAAACGATTGTATCTTATTTAAATAATACGTTTAATAAAATTTTGAGCAAGACCACCGGTCTTGAAGCTTGAACGTCAGATATGGTAACATAATGGAGGAAGAGTAACAGTAAATGTTTTAACTGTTATCCGCTTTAAAAATGTAATGTGTTGAATGAAAATCGTCATTACACAGACTGATTTCTAGAAAGTTTTGTCAGTAAAAACAATATTTATCCACGTATGATTGTATTTATAATTAAATATGCGTACACATTTTATTCTGTCGTTTTATGAATTTCTAGCATTAAATTTTGGACTTCTTAGAAAAATGAAAATTATTTTATAAGTCACATAAGATTATGTGAAACAAAGATGGCGGGGAGTAGAAGCGGCTGAAGGTGACTAACATTTTCCGAGACCCTTTGAGATGAGACGCGTTAGTACGAAATATTACCGCCGCGTTCTCGAAATTCTCTTAGTAATTTTCTATTTATTTAAATGAGTGTCCCATTTCATTTTATTTCGGAAAAGATATTACGATGAATATTATTTTCCGAAAAGAAAGGGAGAAGTAGTAGCCTAGTAATTCTAGTTCCCAGCTTCTCTCTTCAGGTTCCAATACTGACACGCACCACTAATATTACCACCACTAATTATGGGCGATTTATAAATGCGATCACTTCCTATAACGTAGAAGAAAATATGAAGAAGCTAGCACACGTTAGAGTTGTTCATAATGTTCCTCACGATGAGATGAAGCGGATCCTGTGAAGTTTATCACATGTGTGATCTGTCATCATTTTACGACTGCGATGATGTTTATATGCAGTTGTCCATACTCCAATATTGATCAACCCTTATTATATTGTCCCACTGTTTCCCGAGAATTTTCAAACATGAAGATACAGTCATAGCGGCTGGCACGCATCAAGCGTACACCAGGCTGGGAGAGTACGGGTTAGAAAACTTCAAAGGGCGCAGGTTTCCTTACGATATTTTCCTTCTCAGAAATTCAAGATTTATACTTAGGAGCGGACATATCATAGGAAGACTTTTACATATAATATGTATATGTATTCCTATGTAAGTATATTTGTCAACGATCTAACTGAATAGTATTTAAAACAGTAAAGAATACAGACTACTAATAAGTAATATTTTTCTTGGCAGAAACATTAAATAATATGATATTTTTGATATTTTGACGACAAATACGAGTACATGCGAATTTACACGTAACGAATAAATTTCTATCTCGAAAGTAGAATAACAGCTTTCTGCGGTAACATTATAACTGCGTTAAAATTGGAACACATTTTTATTGATTTCTTAGAAGAATTATAATATCTAAGTTGGCATCACTGCAATAAATTTTCGCACGGTTGGCAACACTTGCGAGTTTCTGTTGAAGCGTCGGTAAATCATGTGTGGTAAGTGTAGAAGTGATTAATTCCCATATTTCCGGGAGGGAGACAAAGGTGGCGAAGCACTCGAAGAGTAGAATTTACATTGAACTCGTGAATCCTGACGTGTAAATACAATTTAATGGCTTGTTAGCGGTTTTGAAGTCGTCTTAAATCACAAAAGCACTGAAAATTAATGATGCAACGTGAATGTATTAATTACATGTGCAAAATGCAAATCAAAAATTGTGTATATGATAAGGAAAAATAACTCTTCGTATTTCGAGTCAAACATATAAACCACCAACCAAATACTCAGATATAAAAAAAAATCATAATAGCTTAGAAGTTGCCGGCGATCTCGTTTAACGGGTAACGAGGTACTTACGATGTAGCACGCAAGCCACACATACCTACCCATTTATGTTTGCTTTCAAAAGTCCCTGGTTGTACTTTTTGTGAAACTCTGACGCAGGAATACCTACATTGGTTCCATCAGTTGCTGCAAAGATCTGTAGCCATTAGAACGTAAAAAGATTTTCATTAGACCATAAAAGCTACCTTTTATTGTGATCACTACCTAACAATGAACTCGCAGTTCGCTTATCGCTTATCGCTTAACTCTCGCAATTAAACAGGGTCCGCTTCGAACGTGGTATGGGCCTCTTTAACGTAAAGGAAACGTCAGATCCAAGCCACAATGATATTTGGAAGAAAGATCTGACATAAACAGGAAACTTGAAATGTCGAACACGTCACACGTTCACCGAGATGTATTACGCCCTTGGATTTTTGATTCATCATATTTGAGAAATAAATCTTGTGCGCGGTTAACGCTGTGTTTACACCTGTATGGAAGTCCACTTCGTGTAATAACTCAGCGGCTGATAAATGATGAGTCCATAACGCTTTGAGAAACATTTTGATACAATTATTTGGCATAAAATGCGTCGTCTTGCTAAAAGTTCGGAAAGCGACTAACTTACGTGTTAACTAACGATCTACCCTCAATATGTTTTGATAAATTATAAAATTAAACATTACAACTAAACTGCAAATCCATTGTAATGTTTTTGATGCTAATAACAATACACAATTGTTTTTTTAATATTGTAAATATTTTTTTGCATTGTGTGTAAGCAGAGTGCGTGTCGCCCACGCCAATATTTTGTTATACAACAGAAAAAATGTCTTTCTATTACAAGAGAAAGTATTAAAATATCATTCTTACGAGATTTTCCTTATTGTCTTAGTACATGTATACACGGATTGTATGGATATTGTAAAAATGATAAGAATATAATATGTTACTTTGATGTTTAAGGATAAGGATATAAATATTTACATCAGATAACTAATAGATGGCGCTGATTGTTTGACTTCATTTGTTAGTGTGACTATATTTCTTACATTACCTTACTGACAGACAGATAGTAAGGTTTTATTGTATACCAGCTTTTGTTTGCGACTTTGTCCGCGCGGAATACTGACTTTGGGCAGCATTTTAATTTCCTAGGATACTTATATTGCGAAAGACAGTATTCCACGCGGACGACGTCGCGGGCTTTTGCCCCCTTTTTATACTAGCTTTTGCTAGTATAGCCTATGTTGGTCAGTGATGATGTAATATTCAAATCGTGGAAGAATTTTTGAAATCGGTCCAGTAGTTTTTGAGCCTATTCGTTATACACACACACACACACACACACAAATCTTTCTTCTTTATAATATTAAAGTAAATAAAGTATAGAGTATAGATATACAATTAAAATAACTATTAAAATATTTGATTTTATTTTATTAAACACAGGTTTTGTTTGCTTGCAAGTTGTAACAGGTAATGAATAGTAAATAAATAGTACAAATGTCTGTCAATCATCACCCAGAGCGCGGACCTTCGCAAGTCAACCGTCGATATCAGCGGTGTATAATAAGACGCACGTATCATCAAAATAACATCCGCCGTAACCAACGTTTGCGATGTTGGCCAAACGTTGCGCCCGTGTCTGCCGTTATATAAATAGATGTGTCGTGCTTTATTTATTTATATGGAGTAAATAAATAATTTTACGACTTTTACACAGCAGCTGTTTATATTCATGCGTTGTGAGGAAACTCGGTTAATGAATGTATCACAAGACCAGCGATGATTTTTAAAAGAATAAAAACTTTTATAAGTACAGACATATATTTTAATGTCTAAATTGACAGCTTATTTATTTAGACAAATAACTTTCATTATATAACCAAAGCAGAATGATATTATTTTAATTATTATCAATATTTATATTATAACTATGACACGTTACATCTTTAACGAGAATCATTAAATTCTGCAACATTTACTAACAATTTTCACATTAGAAAAGCAGAGCATTGAAAAAAGTATTAGAACATTAGGCTATATAAAGCTTGTAATTTGTGCTTTTAATCTTTTTATATCCTTTTATTATTCCTCAACTCTTTGTATGTACACGGTTCTTTGGTAATAAACACATTAAATCCATTATATTATTAGTAGAATTTGAATATACTTCAAAGTTAAATCATTTAATTTCGCTCGAAAATGTAACAAGTTTGTGTAAAGCCCCTACGGCATGTCCTCGGAGAATGCTGGCCGAATTGAATATAAAATCATATTTGCCAAATGTTTGTCTCGTGACGTTGTTGGCAACATTTGGCGAGCGCCGTCAGTTTCAGTGGCAGCCGCGCTTGCGTCGGGTCAACCGCCTGAGTTTCCCGCCTTCCGCGAGTGACAGTTGCGTTCGGAAGTGTTTAAATCGATGTGCGATACAACAGATTACTTATGCAAAGTTTATTTTACCTATAATAGTGTAGCTGCGACCGGTTTGTTTTTAGTGACTTCTACGAATATACACTGACGGATTCGGATAAGGTAATTATTTCTAAAACGTTCATAATGAGATTATATTATAGTAATTAAAGATACATGTTTACCACAAATTTAAGAAGCGTAGCGTGTCAAATAATGTTCTTGAATTTTGATTTATGCCTTGTGAACGGATTTATTATTGCCAGTAAAAAGCATAATTCTAAGTGCCTGTCAGTTGGTAAAATCACTTTACAAAAATCGTTTAAAACATCTTTGTTAAGCGTTTTTTTTACAAATAAACACAATAAAGGATCAAAAGTGATCTATCGGTCGATTCGTTGTCGGTTTACAACTCAATCTATAAATAAATGCTGACAGATTTACGTTCTGATGGGAACTGTAAGAAGATTTTAGTGGCATTGCACAGCCCGTTGAATACTACGTATTGCTTTTTAAATCACAGCGCAAACAGGGACAAAATAAATCATACTTCGAGCTATCTAATAGATTTTATGAATGTAAAATTCTGATTTTTTGCCCTGAAATTCATAAAATGCAAGACACAACATTCTCATTGAGTTATTGTTTTAATACCATCTAACATAAGTATAATCTAAAATTAAAATGCTGTTGAGACTAGACTTTGAAGTCAATTTCAAATGAATACATTCGTACCACGTATGTTCAAGTGGATATTTTATGACCTGTATTATCAGTGTTACCAGACACAAAAAAGTTCGTCTTGGATGTCGGAGTCCATAGACAACGTAAACTAAAAATTGAATAAGCTAGTTTTACTGTGGCATTTATTTTTCAAATTTATTTTGATAGCTATAAGAAGCTAGCATTACTTGATTATTTCAAGTTAAAAAAATAGAAATCAGCGACAAAAAATCTGTCAATGTTACTTTGATCTTGAATCTTGAATGACATAATTTTGGATGAATACTGTAATCAATTGAATATCGTAAAGATATTAACCATCTTAAATTATTATCTGACATGTCTGCCAGAAGATTGTCATTGATCTTGAAGATCTTATTCTGATCTGATATAGTCGCAGATTGAAACACTAGAAAGAACTCAAGACAAACACATTTCGTTCGCACTTAAAATTGTGTTTTAGTACTCGTACATCTACAGACCATTTTTAGATTACAATTCTTAACATTTGTGTACTTAACCAACATGACTTCAATCATTTTCAAATAGAACATCAACCAACTGCTTTGAGTTTAGAGATCCGCGCCTATTAATAATAAAGGTAATTCAGGCCACATATAAGAAAAAACACAAGCTTAAATTCTAATACCTATGAGTAATTTATAGGGTATAAACATACATTCACTTTATGTAGATGTGTTTAACAGTTATCATTAAATGGTTTTATGCGTCCTTCAGGTTATGCTGGAGCAGGAATAAGTCGGCCAACATAAAACTCTCACTATTCAATACAGAGATTTGGTAGAGACATTTGCGTGTGTCATAACGTTATAGGCATGCATATAATTAATTATTGTCAGGGTTTCCCAGAACAACCTCTTCAGGACAACCGGTGTGATAAATGCAATGATCTATGAAAAGTTTATGCATATAACGCTTTTGTTTACGAGCGCATTGACTAGTCGTAAAGGTTGAAAATAAGTAATATTGCGATACGAAAGCAATTAACGTCTCTCGCGCGGAATCTGCATAAATCTTATTTAACTTTTAATCGTATCTGTATGGAAAGATTTGTGAAATTTCACATCAGGGTATGGTTTGGAATATTCCAAAAAGTTTTCCACAAAGGTTTCCAAAATGACTGATTCACAAAACAAAAAGACGAATAGTATATTTAATTTGTTTCGATTCTGGAGACAATTCATTAAATATTATACTTATAATGTGTCCATATAGATTATACCGTCACGCCATGTCCCTAACGGGGTAGGCAGGGCGCAAGGAGTGCCAAAAATATCTATGTCTTCATAAACTGACTTGCTATCTATATTCGCCACCCTCATCGCATAGACGTCGGTTGCGGAGAGTCTGACGAACGCATTGTATTTTTTTTATTCCCAATCCGTACGTGTCGGAGCGCACGGAGCGTGTGTTGACAAGGCGAACGTAACCGAAGCGATAGGCTTCAGTTACAGTTATGATGGACGACAAGGCTGTTTTGTAAACACGGCGGGCGGTGCGCCGGCCGCAGCCCCTGTCGCACCGCCGCCGGCCGCCGACGAGCGAACGAATAGGCTGCGGTTATTGACCTTCATTGCTATTTCGGAGGTTGTGGATTCGATTGCCACTAAGTATACTTGTGCGATTTCTAATATTTTTATGTTACGTGTGTAATATTTACTGTGAATGAGAAAATATACGGAGTTGGTCCAATCTGTTATGGTTATCTATAGAAGAGTCGGGGTCATTGGCCACTTGACTAAACAACCAGACATAAAAAACACCCCGTGGAATTTTATTAATATTAAGTATCAGTGTCCAGCTCTGCAATGAGTAACGTTAGATTAATAATAATAATATCTTGTCGCACCCTCAGATTGCTGAGTGATCAGACTGATAAACTACATATATACATACTATTTAATGCTGATATAAATATTTTAATTAAACTCAAACACAGAATAAACAAATGTGCTCATCACACAAATGTATGCACTGTGTGAGAATCGAACTCACGAGCTCCGGTTTCGCAGTCAGGGTCTCTAATCACTCGACGTAGAGGCCAGAATGGAAATGACTCTGATTATTCGCCAATACAACAAGTTAAGAAAACAAGCAATTGCCCGAAGTATTACTTAACTGTACAGTTAATAACTGCCACTGTGCCGAGCAGAATGATCAATTGGCACAGTTTAGTAGGTATCCGATTAATGTAAAGTTTAGAAACGCAATGAGTTTGTTTACAAAACGTCTGTGTCGTGATCATAACAGTAATTGGATCCGTGGCGCTTGTGACCCTCTCGATCTTGACTGGCCGCTGACCATCTGAATGGGCTGTCACAATTGTAAGGTCATATCTATGAGTAGAAGCGACGTAAGCCTATCTTGCAACTAAAAAAAATGACATTTCTATAAGTTTCATACTCCTGCGTTTAGTAGAATCCCGATTTATTAGCTGTAAGTAAAATATTGGAAAATTCGTTGATTGCGATTCAATTTTTTTATAATTGCAACACTCTTGAAATATTATTTTGTCAATATTTTTTGACATTTTGTTTGTATAATATACTTGCTTTTGTCCTCGGCTTTCCTCGTGTTAATTTAGTATGTTGATCGCACAGGAACACATACAAGTTTATTATAATTGTGCTGTCTCTAATTGTAATAATTTATCTGTGTACGAATTTTATTAACATCCATCCAGGCGTAACGGTGCAAAAGAGTTACAAGCACACAAAGATGTTAGAATTTATTATAACAGTGTAATACTTTCCAATAACACATTAAGAACTTCGTCCTAAGTTTTGTTTGCCTAAAATTGAAATATGCAGAAGTAAATTTTAGTTCAATACTCTTGATATCATCATATTTGTAATATTAGTGTGGATTATATTATTCAATTCTAACTGAACGATAAACAAATATTGGTTGTATCTCCTCTTCAATATCACTGTCTGACGGATTGATGTACTCATCCGTGTTTGATAACATTATCTGATTGAAATCTCAAGAAAAACACTACGTCGTTGCGATATGGACGAGTTGAAGAAACAAAATGAAAAAATATAACGGTCATTCGGTCTACGTGCACAAAAATATATTGATGATGTTACTCAGTCATGTAAAAAATAGCAAAATAAAAGCGTAGAGATGAATGGAAAAAGTTGAATAAATTCTTTAAAAACAATTTTCTTTTTGTTATTACCGAATTTAGTAATTAATGGTAAAAAAACATTTTCAAAAACAAGCTTCTATTGACGTGTCCCGAAAAAAAGAAAATCATCTTATAAGACAAACAAATTTGACACGAGATTTACTTATCTTACAAAAAAAAATATAACGTTATTCTTAGAATTACTTATGTGAAGATCAAGTTACATGTTGCATTTATTTGTACGGGCGCAAAAAAATGCTTGCTAAATCGCAGTCACGCAGACCACGCGTGCTGCCTCCGAATAGGCATATCGCTTACGGATTGTGTGAATTAAGGTTTTTTTTTTATTTTTCGAAGTGATATCGTAAAGCTCGGACGTTATTGTGACGACAGTCGAGCCCCGCGCGCCCCGCCGCCGCCGGACGCACGCGGTCGGTCCGTTTTAGACTGTTTACGAATTATTGACGCGGCTGCGTTTTAATGTACACCGTGATTTGTTGATTGTTCGATAAAAATGAGTCAGCGGCCGTAGCTCAGAGGCGCCGGATGATCTAATTTAATCCCCCAAGTATAGCTTGCCTTTCCTCCTGGTCAGGTTTGAGATAATTATTACAAAACCTGAGTTCGTGAGTTCGATTCCCACCCGGGACTAATATTTGTTTCACGGACACAACTCTTTGTCTATATAAGTTAGCATATACGTATTATATACGCCCGATAGGGCGTGCAAAATAAAAACATAACTTTGCTCTCTTGGACCAAAACTGAAGTCTGTAAAATCGGCGTATACTTAAGAGAGAGATGTTTAGTAATCAGTACTCTCTATCTACCCCGTTACAGATCCGGCGCGATGGTATAATAATAACTAGGCCTAGTAGGTATTAAATGATCACAAGAGCGGTCGCAGCCCGTGTAAGGATGTGCCTTTGATGGCAGCTCATAGACAATAAACTGTTGAATTAAACAAACTGCCGGTGACCTCATGTCATTGTACCGTCCATTGACTACGAGTAGCTGCATGCCGTCATTGTACTTGGTAATACCACTTTAGTATTACATGTATTCTATTGTACAAGATATACATTTTGTCGTGGCTACAGGCAACAGGGTGGGGGGTAAAGATTTCAGGGGGTGTGGTTTACTATTGCTTAAAACCCTTTCGTAGTGAGACCCGGTCCAGCAACAGACCAATAAAAGGGTAGAAAAAATGCTGTCGCTACATTGTATAGTGACTCTACAAATCGCACGCGATCTGCTGCGGCGCCAACGCTACGAACGTTTCTCGACAACATAAATATTATCATAATCATCAATTAACACAGTTTAGTACATAGTTTAACTAGGCCCGATAACGTCAACGCTAGTCGCAAGGGTTTCTTGTTAAAAGTAATATGTTATAATATAAATTTATATAAATAATGTAAAACGTGTTTGTCGAGTTAAATCATGTTAGCGGTGTTGGAGATAGAAATATTATAAAAAAAATATATTTAAATTTATATGAAAGTAGAATAGGTCGTTTTAAAAAAAACCTCCAAGAGAAAGTGTATTTTATACGACGACGATACAGTAGATAATTTTTTTCTGTTCAAAATTCGTTTGAAGAAAGTTATATGATAAATAACCGTTGATAGATATATAATATAGGACCACGTGACTCGGCAAACGTTGTTTTGCCGTATAAATTATCTCCATTAAATATCTTCGGTTGTTAAATCAAAATTTTACGAATGTATTGTGTTTGATTTTTATTTCGATGCCAAATTTAAAAGAAATACAAAAATAATTTTTGTCACAAAAAAAAATCTGTATAGGGTCACTGAAGGGTATAAAAAATAGCCTGTGACCAACCAAATATACATGAAAAATTGCGTAAAAATCGGTCACGCCGTTCCGGAAACTGTGACACGAGACTTTTATATGCATGTATATAATATATTAGATGTTGATAGTTATATAACAATTATGTGTTGACTAATCAAAGTATATTGTAACTATAATGATAGTTTTCAGCCATTAACATGTGTCACGCTAGACACAGACTAACGGGGTGCTGATGCTCTTAAAAACGTATTCTTAGTCATTCGCGCGAGTCACTTTATTTAATGAGTCATTGATATCGTTGACGAAAAATCATCACAGGCTCTAATAAATATAACTATTCCGACTCATAGCTTTACATTCAAATGGGATTTCGGTGTATTTGTTGCCGTTGTATTTTACATTTTTGATATTTAAGCAATCCGTGTTATTATATAAAGATTGCACTCACAATTAGGATAAGAGTGTATTCTTTATTAGACTAAAGCCATACTGCAACATCGCTAGTTTCATTAGTATCTTTGTTATTTAAAAGAGTGCTGGGAGTTTTTCTCACCGGCTTTTTTCTCCCGGTCTACTATAGCCTAAGGGCACACAAAGCCGAAGTAATTAAGATGACTAAAAATGACCTTCATTAAGTGTATGTATGTATCTTATAGTGAATAAAACAATTTGAATTTGAATTTGATACAAATTTGGGTGATGATAGCCTAGGGATCGCTAAACTGCGACCTAATAATTCATCGATCTTACCACGTCCTATCTTATGCTTATTCATTGTCATATTTCAATGACTCATTACGTGGGTATGAAGTCACAAGATCGCCCAGCGCAGGGCGGGGACAGGTGTTGATCGAAATCAACACCCCCGCATCACTATCTCTACACTACATAGTATAACACAGTCACTTTCCGCTATATGTCTCTATGTATGCTTAGATCTTTAAAACTACGCAAGGGATTTTGATGCGTTTTTTTTAATAGATAGAGTGACTCAAGAGGAATGTTTATATGTATAATATAATAATATATCTAGTGATACGTCGAGGTGCACTAAACACACATTTTACGAAATTCTACCTACAAAGGGAATTGCGGGGGCGGGTGCGGGACGAAGTCGCGGGCAAAAGCTGGTATTGTATATATGTAAATAATACTTCGCCTTCGTATCATGGACTCATGTGCTATTTAGTTTGACTATCAATATATTTAAATTTAATTAAATAAATCAGTTCGGTATGAACAAGGTTGCTGGAGTAGTAAAAGAAATTGTTTACATAAGAGTGTATATCGGATTATCTCTTTACGGCAAATGGAGCGCAATTAGGAGAGTATTGGAATAGTTTCACACTTCTTGTGTTGCTTTAGTGGCAGTTTTTTAACCTCTCAAGGTGAGATTTGGTAGCCTTAGTGTGAGAGAGAAATACACTGAGATTGATTGCAATTGAGAATATGATTTCCCAATTTGGAATCACACAGCCATGCGTGGAATTGGGCCAAATTATTTATCATTGTTATAACCTAATTACAAGCTTTTAAAGGTAGACTTCTGAACAGAACTTGGTCTTATCAACCCAGCAGATACTCGACGTCCCAGGATCAGGCTCCCGTGTTAGCAACAGCTGAGACACTTCCAATTGCCTCGTCCCGTTTAATTAATAATAAAATATGTATTTCTTTACTTAGTATTACACAACACGACGAGTACACGTGTAACGTTATGTCAACGCTTACCGTTGTCAATATGTAACGCAAGGAATAGTATTATGTGCCATCTGGCCGAATGTAATCATGCCCGCAAAATTGGCGGGTCGTCAGCTAGCTACAGTATTTACTAATGGGGCAGGTATAACGATTTGACGAAGTTTCGTATGAAATTGAACGTTACAGTAAAAGTAGAGAGTCTATTTTGCAACGGTTAATGTACGTACTTTTTTTAAATTTCGCATTATAATTCTAGTTACAATGTTAGAGATTTTTCGATGCAATATGTGTTTTCGTGTTTTAATTTATTGCAATTTTTAGCGGATAAGGTGTGCTATATGCTTATTATAAATGTTTTATTACAGACATAATGGCGTAGACCGCACTCGTAGCATCGACGTAGCAAACGCTACGATTGAGGTCAACTTCCGGCGATATGTAGCAGGAATTTTGACAGAATATAAATTAGATCTTGTTTATAAATTACACACAGCCAACTGTAAGAATTTGCATTTGTCAAATCTATGGCATCTAGAACCAAGGTGCCCCGGCGAGGGTCAGTAGCAGCAGAGATTAGTCGCCAATTTGATTATTCAACGTTTTCAAAATATTTCGAACACTTCCGACAAGCCGCCAAGCTTGCTAATGATTAATTGCCTCCATGTGCGTACATTTGTCGGTTGTAAAAATTTAACGCGATTATCGCATTGAATAGAAATGACAGATACCTACTTTAAATTTTACTTCTGCATGAAGTTTTGTATATAGATACAGGTCACAGAAAATTGCACAATAAAAAAAATTACAGTATTTCTTGTTTCTCCGTTTCCCATGGCTTCATACTAACGGGATTAGAACATGGAACCTACAATGCACTATTTGAGCATGGTAATTTTTGCCAAAGGGTCATAGATTTTACTTGAAACATTAGGTTGCTATTACTTATTGTATTACCGACCTCCCCATCATTACCGTGACAGGCCTCGTGATTGAGCGGTTAGAGACCCTGACTACAAAACCGTAGGTAGTGGGTTCGATTCCCAGCGAGGACAAGCATTTGTGCGATGAGCGCAGTTGTTTGTTCTGTGTGTGATGAACATGTCTGTATATGTATTTATGTATGTTTGTCAGCTGTCCGGTTACCATAACACAGACATTCAATTGACTAATTTGGAATCGGATAGCCGTGTGTGGAATTGTCCCAATTATTATTATTATTAATATACCAGTAATATCGCCGCAGTGTGAAACGTTGTCTCTACAACGTCAGTGCGATGCATTAGGTGATGTCAGCGGTATTTCTGCATCGTGTGTACACTGCGGGCGGATTCGTAGAACGTGTCGCGTGTAATTATAAACACGCACACAATTGTGTGTGCACACACAAATATACACACACACAGAAGACGGACGAGGCGTGTCGCGCTGATTGCTAGCAGATATTGAGTGCCAAATGTGATGTATCTCCAAAATTGTTGTTGTTTACCGCATTGCCGTACATTGTACTGGCCTCTTAGAATCCTGGTTAGAGCTCCTATCTGTTATACCGTAGATCGTAGGTTCAATTCCCGTCAATAGCGAACACTTGCGTGTCACACATTTGTTTATTCTGTGTCTGGGAATAACATAAATATCTATATAAGTATATATATATAGGCGAAAAGACTGCCTCGTTGGTCGGGCGGTTGCTAGCGCGAATGCCGATCGGGAGGTCCTGGGTTCAAATCCCGAGTTGGGTACTGTTGGATTTTTCTAATTTAGAATTTCCAGCAGTGACTCGGAGTCTGGATGTGTGACGGTGCATGGCAATAGGCTCACCGCCTATTCCATTGTGGGACTTAAACGTAACTGGTGAATTGTGGGGCGTACTACACTCGTCTGCCTACCCCTTAAGGGGATTACAGGCGTGATGTTACGTATCTAAACAGTTGTGAAGTTTCACACGCGGCCATCTAATCCCAAAGTAGGCGGAGCCTGTACCATGATGACCAGACAGCTGATGAAATACAAACACACTTACATATATAAAAGTATTATATAGCTCATACATATTTCTGTTTTTTACGGACGAAAAAAATTGGCACTATATACATACTATATACATAATATATACATACTATGACCGCGCGTAACTTTTTACACAGAAAAAAAATGCTTCAAAATTTTTTCGGCGGTTTAATTTTTTTTATTACAAAAGTCTTATTAAAATACGTATAGGTACATAGAAATCGTAATATTAGTGCAATATTATTACCAATTAAAACTCATAATTTATACAAACACATATTTACATTGAACTCAATTAACGGCATTAGCAAAACAATTCTATTTTAATTACACATATTTATAGTACACAATTGATAGTAAACAAACGTTTTTTTATAAAGCAGGTAGCTGATATGTTTGTAGAGTAATTACAATGCTAATTACAGTACTGATCGGCGGTGTCAAACAAACTCTTATTGATTTAGTTTCGTTCGCGCTAACAACGAAACGTATTGTTTTTAGACCGCCACTAATAGTAAAAACGTAACATCACGCCTGTAATCCCCTAAGGGGTAGGCAGAGGAGTGTAGTACACCCGCACATTTCACCAGTTACGTTTAAGTCCCACAATAGGTGGTGAGCCTATTGCCATGCACCGGGCACACTGATAGTCGTTTAGCAATAAACAACAAAACAGTGTCAATACTTAATATTTCTACGCTATAAGACTAACGAGTTAGAATATTAAAATATTATTGTGTCGTCAGGCCGGGAGATAATTTGAATGTTAAACAAATCAGTTCCATTAATCACATATTGTCTCCGCTTTGAAATTAGCGAGAAGATTGTTAGGTATAGGTAGGTGTAGTCCACTGGCGAGTGAAACCGCTCGAGCTATTACTGCGGGCTCGTCAATGGATAACCTGCGTTATTTTTCTATTTTTTTAAGTGATCTCTTTGATCCTTAATGCAATTAGTGTTGTAATATCAATCACATTACACTATAACAGCAATTACAAAATGGCTTATTTGCAAATAATTGTTATCGGATAGCAATTAATAAGTCATAGACCCGCCATTTGCAACCGCGTGTGTTATCAATATCTAGTACATTGCAGTTATCGACGAATGCGGTTTGGCTGCACTCTTTCTGAACGAGTTCAATGAAATATTTGTATATTATATGTTTATAAACACATTTGTATGACAATCTCAATAACTAAGTACAGTAAAGAAAAAATACAGACGAATTGAGAACCACCTCCTTTTTTGAAGTCGGTTAAAAATGAAGTCAGTTTGAAAATTTACCAAAAACACGACATCCCGACTGGAAGAACGCTTTATTGAAAAAAAATGTGTTTTTATTTGTACACTAAATATGCTTTACTGTGTTTGCTAGTTAAACTTCAAATCGTAAATGTAATAACTAAAGCTCCCGTTAAACTCTGTTGTTAATCAATTGTTGTCAATCACAACAACAACAATTAAAACGTATCGCTTTTGTCGTATAGCTGTTTAACTCTACAATATTTTCTCAACATATCCTCTAAAGTCAATAACCAATTAGCACCTTTATTATGAGCCAACAGATTACATTACTACGAATTAGGAAATCCACAATAGACGAGGTATCGATGAAAACAATTTGTTTTATCTTTATATCCAAAACATTTATTACAGGACAATCAAAAGATGAACACCAACACACCAAAATGTATTTTGCGTTCTAATAGAAATATTAATGTTACCAGAACGATAAATCAGTGACTCGGAATACTTAAAAAATATTGTATCTTTTATTAAAATCTACGGCATCGTAATAATATTTATATGACATACAGTAATACAACATATATTTTATTTATTAAAAATTAATGGACAAGATTGCAATTTATTTATTAAAAATTAATGGACAAGATTGCATTTTATTTATTAAAAATTAATGGACAAGATTGCAATTTATTTCTTCTTGTGTTCATTACTATATTTTTCTTATTAGCTTTTCTAATATGCACATGCAATTCTAGTGTCTCTACATAAGAACTGTAATGTAATTTAGCTCCAACGTACTTCAAGACGAACTTCTCTCTGAGAATGGAAAAAAAAATTAATGAAAAAATAGAACAGCAACATTTTCTGTTGAATATAGTTGGTATACTATATCAACAACTGAAATAACTGTTCGAAATTTAAACACAGACCATGTGTTCCAAATTTAAAAATAAACGTCAACTCATCAAAATTCTTAGCATCGTGCCGTTAATCCGTTTAGCGAATAAATTATTCGCTTCCTGCGTCTCGTCTAAATATACATTTTATTCACGACAGATTTCAATTTCCCTGTTAAAGGTGAAATTTTCTCGCATTTTTACACGCTGTCATTCTGTGGATTCTTTGTGGCGTACTTATATTCCTAGAGTCAGAAATTTAAAGGCGTGTTTAATTATGAATTGGTGTCTGAATTCGAAGATTTGAAAAAAATCTGTTTACTGAATAAAAATTGAGTTGTATCAATAGCCGAAATTGAGAAAACACAGGCTGTAGCAAAAAAAGTTACAATTATTTTATTAAACCTTTGAAGGTCGTGGCTAGGCTTCTGCTTAAATATTGGAAAATTGGCTGGTCCTAAAATATTAAAATAATAATTGTGTACACTGAAAACTTGAGCGAAAGCATTTCGATGTGTTTTATTATTTTTTCCATTAATTTTCAATTTTAAATACTTTTAAAATATTTAGTTCGATAAAGATAAATTGTAAAATAGGCGAATATTCATTGTAATATATTAGCATATTATGGCAATATAGGGACACATCAAAGGTATATATGTATCTCACATCTGTACCATACAGTCCGCGGTTACACAAAATATTCAGTCGCTTTACAAGGAGCTCTACTATTCGACCGCTTTATATACAGGAAAAAGATTTGTAAAATTATTCTTATGATAGCAAACATTTCTTGGGTGATCTGAACGTCAAAGGAAAGCGAATTTATATTAGGAAATCTTGAACAACGATCTTAATCAGTCGTAAACTTATCGTTTCGGCGAAATCCTTTGATACACTAACATTGATATATGTATGTTGACCTACAATTGATAAGTGCACTTTGTAGTGCAAACTAGTAGCACCTCGCGATTTTACCCGCGTACAATTTTAGTAGGTCAGAAATCACAGCTAGACCTTCCCCCAACCACTCAATCATAAAACATACTACGGCCGCAGGCAGCTATTATATTTGCAAACTGTTTTTGTTTTGTATCAGAAACAAAAATAGTCTAAGAATTCAAAAATAATCTATTTAGGAAAAGAATTTTTAGAATCGGTTCGGTAGTTTTAAAGATTACCTTCAAAGAACAAACGAAAAAACTAACAAGGTTTTACCTTTATATAGTACTAGTTGTTAACCCCGGCTTCGCCCGCGTGTTCAAAATAGTAATGATAATAATATGAAAATAAAAAAAGTGTAAC
>DWDX01000805.1:0-22703 GCA_018245675.1 Agara michaeli | reverse complement strand
AATGTTACTGTTCAATACTGTGACTGCCGAGGAGAGTGCATACCAAGAAGGCACTGGAAATTAAATAATACTGTTTGAAGAGGCGTTGATAAGTAACTATCGATGTTAGCATGTTTTGTACTTCCTTTAATGTGGTGCGATTTTTATATTAGCTAAGGAAGAGAAGCAGATGAATATTAAAATGATCAGATATGGGATATGTGGCTGAAGAGACGAGAATCCTTCTGAGACTGAACAGGACAATGACCGTTAAGCTTGTGCAACTAGCCACAATAACATTTGCTCTGCAAAAGTATTTAAATTAAATTTGTCTTCCTACAACTTAAAACGTGAGTACTTACAAATATCCAGAGTTAAAGCAATTTAAGTTCCAGAGCCAGCTTTGTATTATACTATTTTATTTATCTATTTCCTGATACTTGCGGATAAATGGTTTAAGAAACCTAGAACTCCTTCAAGGCTTTTCTTGTAAAATCCGAAGCCTTTACAATTCAGTTCGTCTCTCGCGTATTAATCAAAACTCGATTGAATTGTTGGGCACTTATCAACGTCATTATCGGAATGATCTTGGAGGAAAAGACAGCGAGAGTGAATCATTTGTATTAATTATCCGGGCGATTCTACCGGACGACTTTCCGAAGAATAGTAAACTCTAAACGGATAAAGCTAGAGATGAAATTGAAATGACAAGCGACTGTAAGGGGATAACAGATTAAAATCCAGGTCTTAATTAGAAGGCGTTCGAACCCATCGCTGTTCCGCTACGAAGCGTAAAGATAGGCCAAGGAGTTGATAAAGTATCCCACGTTATTTATGGTGGCATTTATTTCAGTTAGCATTTCTTGAGCCATTAGTTGGCTGTTTTAGTCAAAATATATCGGATTACACTTCTGCATAATGATACTGGTCAGAATCTATTGCTTTTTTGAAAAGAATGCCAGAAACTTTTATGTTTGCATTGATGAGTATTTTATTTTAAACATTCCGTTTCCAGTACTTAAAATCATGTTAATTAAATGAATTGTAAACTACTTTATTGTATACGTTGTACTTATAAGGATGTTTAAATAAGTCGGATCTGTTAAAACTCAATTTAAATTTTATTATGTTACTGTTAGAGTAACAATTAAATTCCATTACCGGGCGTTATTTAAATGTCTATAAGCTATTCAAGTAAAGTAGTTAATTGAAAATTAGAGTAAATTTGTAGTGAACAACTCAATTGAAAATTCAGAATGAAAATTAAGTCAAGACTCATCATTATGATATGTTATAAAAACCCCACTATATTAGGAAAATTAAGGCGAGTACAACCCGTCACTAATCCAGGAACGTCAGTCGACTAACAGTTTTCATTTATCAGCGCGCCACAGTAGATGTCCAAAAGTTTTCACGGACGTCACTGACATCTGCTAATCAACTCATCTTTGTTAAAGCATTAAGTCCGCTTTGATTGCTTTTAGATTTACCTACTGTATGTATATTAAATTTACTCTGAATCAATTCGTACTCAGAGTCAATTCGAGAGCATTTGATTTTTCTCATTAAAGACACCGTGATCACAGCCGCTTTGTGGCGAACTGCACGTTTTACATTGCCTCTAAGGCAAATAATTGGCGCTGCAATGAAATTGCGATGTTTCCCACGTTCTCTGTGTTCCGCTCAACTTCCAAACCTCAGGGACTTGTCTCACCATTGAAATGTCGACTAAAACCACACTTATCGTGAAACATGAGTAAAAAGCGAATTAAAAAAAATTACCTGTATCTATTGCATTCATAGTTACTATAAAATGACAAATTGTAGTTTGCTAAGTGAGATAGCATATGACGTTTCTCGCTTACCCTATCGCAGTGGAATAAGTTGGTAGCTTTGATGAATCAGGAGCAGCAGACTCAGGCTTCTGAAGTGGAGAAAGGCTGATTTGAAATGCTAATACTAGTCGAATTCCATTTGAGATTACGACCCTCGGTTCCTCAGTTAATAGTAACATTCTCTGTTACTGCCGACAATGGAACCCGCGTTGAATAAATAAGCGTTAGAACGTTAGAGCAGGCAATGTTTTTGAATATTCGTACGGAGCAAGGTCTTGGATGTCTGTTGCTCCCTGAAATATAAATAACACGGACAGTTGAACTTACCTGCGAGGGGATAATGTAAGATGTGGCTTCTTGATGTATTTTCCTTTTGTTTGTGTAAGTTATTTACTATTTCATAGTTTACTTGTTGTTTTTTGGATGGATGTACTTTGATTAGTTGTCGATGAAACCCTAGTGATGTTTATTCGATCGCAATCGGTGCGATACATTTTTATATACAACATACATATGTAGTAGATCTGTTTATAAGAAAGATGGTCCTGAAAAAGGAAGTAAAACATTTTTTTTCCATTTAGTGCTCTTTCTTACGAATAATCAAGCATCTTAGGTGATGTAGTATGTTAATTTTAAACAGAATGTTAATGAGTTGTATTTGGAAATTGCTTATGTTTGACTTTTTGGATTAACATTCAAAACTTGAATGTCTTCATTTATTCCGTGGGTCAGTGCAATTTTGCGAAATAGCTAAATTTAAGATTCCATAGTTAGACTTTGTTAATAAAGCGTGTCGTGGGCTAACTTTAAGCTCCCTTCGTTATCGTGGCTTCCAGCTCGGAAAGACTGTTCGGGTTACGCGCTGAATATATAAACGGGAGCTCCGTAACAGGCAATGTTTTTGAATATTCCTCGACATGCTCCGGTTCCGTGAAATGTCTATCGCGCTATTTAATATTCGCCTTCGTACTTGCTAGGCTTGATGTTTTCAAAGCTCAGTATCTTTGTGAACCTTGTAAACTTAATTTACGTGCAAGATTTGATTCTTGTATCGCTGTTTAATATCAGATTTCTTACAAAGTTATTAACAAATTGAATTTAAATAAATGCTTTTAAATATAAAAGTCTGTTGTAAAATTATTAATTGCATTTAAAGTTACAATACGCGTTATTTCGGTCTTGTTTGTTTTGTTTTACAGTCATATGTAAGTAGTTACATATTTTAAATTTAAGATAAATTGGAAAGCAGGAAACTTTCCTTTACCATAAGTCATACAATATGCAAAATCGATTAAAACGAAATGCCCGAATTGAAAGACACGATAATCAACAAAACAAGGAGCGGGCAAATTGTCTTCAATGAAATTGCTCCAAAAATACCGAAAGTCTTCAGTCTATCAATTAACCTTTGACTTGTGAGCTTACGCAAATCCGTTGAATTTTAAACAAAGACCTCGTCGACATCGGACGATGTTGTTTACAGCGAGCATCTCGATGTTGAAGCGAATAAATTACTCCTTAAAACGATTTGTTTACGCTCGTGTAACTTTATCGAAAATAGCGTTTCAGTCGCGGTAGTTAATGATATTATCGCAGAGGCTGGTATAATCTATGGCGATGAGACGATGGGACTGGCATATCATCGTTGAGATAAATTTGCGTGATATCAAATTATGAATGTACCTCATTGATCTCACACGATACGTATCTGTACAAGAGATTACTTCAAGCTTCATGAAGGATGAATAGTACGGTTTATTTCGAATCTTCAGTTTAAAATTGCATTGGTACTTGAATCTTAGAATACTTAGAGTCACGTCGTCTTTTTCAAAGATAGTTCTATTCTGACCACGCGACCACTTCGAGTAATGTTTTAGTAAACTGTTCAGTATTCAGTTGTCAAACAAACTTCTTCAATCACCTTTAAGTTTTTAACAGTAAATAGATCTGAAACTAAGATGAGTTTACTACAATTATAAACAGTAGGGTCTATTTTCCCGCATCATCTGCTATAGCTTGGCCAGAAACGTGATTGATCGAGGGCTTAACGGATTGGACATCGCTAAACCCTTAACTATCTCGTCGAATAAATATAATTATCACAATAAAGTGAAGAGCCATTTTGTATGGTTTACCTCAAATATTGAACGCACTGTAATTTTTATTTATAATCATACTTCATGAATCCCTATTTAGGTCATTTGTATTATCAATTTTTAGTTGGCTTTTGTAACAAATGTGCTTTTTTGTTTGAGAGATAAAAATTTGATTATTATTTTAAGAATATCTCGTTACATGACATTAGCATTTATTCATGAATTATACGATAGATAGTATTAGTAATAGATATTTTGAGTATATATGAGATATTTTAGTCACTTCTCAACATGAATTTAAAAGTTCTATTGTAGGGGGAACCTTTTCTTTATTTCATTTAAAAAAATCCGTAGTGGTGTAGAATCAATTTGGGTTTCATTATGAACTGCATATTTGGATACTAACAGAAATACATTAATCTTAATTACGAGTACAGGTAGACGTGTATTTCGTTTTTTCTCAACCTGCACAAAGTCGTAGAGTGTGTACAAGTAACTATTTAAAAGGAATGAAACCTAAACTAATGGTTACTAAGAAAAGCGAAGTTTTGGCTTGGACAAAGTTTGTGATTGATTCATGCAAAGGAAATTAAACCCTATTGTAACCTGGACAAGGTCAATTTTTTCGTTCTTCTAGTTCAGGGGCAACCCTTCGAATGGTTTTACGTGAAAACATAATTAAGGCTCGCAAAGTTTGCAACTTAAATCGAATTACGAACTGTTGCAAGATTACTTGGTCTCGCGGTTTTACTACGGGGGTACAGTCACTTACACGCCCCTAGCTATAATTCTTGTATTACTCCTGACATTTATGACGTTAATTTCTCTTCAGTTCATTCAAAGTTCAACAGTGGAAATGCTTTATTGCTTTGTACTTCGCAATTGTTCTATGTATATTTGTATATCTTGTGATTGGTATGAAAATTTTAGATTGCATTACGAGTGTCAACTTTTGATGACGATTTTTTTTTTATTCCTATGCATTTTTATGGACGATTTTTTTTTATTCCTATGCATTTTATGCTATTTCAATTTTTAGAAAATCATTAATTCGGTACTTCATTGAAAATATTCCACCCAATTGGATTATAATGATTGTCTTCGGGTTTTATTTTTAGTAACTCCTTCAAGTCAATATTTTACTAATAGATCAGATGCTGAAAATAGTTAAAATAACCCATAAATTAATATGTAATAACATTTAGTAGGTTAAGATTAAACTAAACGATGAAATAATTTCGTTTGGAAGTTTTAAATTCGAATTAGGGCATTATCATTTCTATACATTAACCACATTAAGGACATCAGAATATACTTAGCATAAACATTTTTTTCCGCAGTCAATGTCATATGTCACCGTGACCTTCCAATTTCCACAGCTGACATATCGTGGTGAATATTGTCGATACTTTATTGGCTAACGAGAGGGTATCGGGAGCAAAATTTTTCGTCGAGATAATTTGGAATGCGGTCCCGTCCCGTCGTGTCATTAATTTTCCATAACTGTCACGAGGCCGGAGCACCACTGCGTGGAAACAGAACAACGCACGTAGTTATTAAGTGTCGAGGAATCGATAAAAAACAGATGATACTTCAATCGTTAGATGACTAATGATACGCACTGATTACGATACGGGACGGTAATTATGGATACTTTGCAATGGTAGCGTATCGCCCTTGACTGTTTTTTAACCCTGTTTGAATGCAAATAAGTATTTGTTAGACAAACGTGCTACATGGCGTGCCGCATCATCACTTTCCATCGGGCGAGGTCGTGATCAAACGTTTGATTTAAGAATAAAAGTCACTTATATGAAAATACATATAAACAGTTGATTTCTAATTCAGATTGACGGCTTAAATGTTTCTATTTTCTCTAAGAACTACCAAGTGTATTGCTGTCTTATTTTCAGTACTTATTAAAAATATCTGTTAAATTACAAATCTGTTTATTTTATGTAACCTTATCTTTTACATGTATGCCTTTCTAGAAAAGTTGCCAACATATAAGATTTCAATAAACTTCTTTCAAACTCAGATATCCTCACGGGGATAGCATGTGGGAAACATTTTTTTAAGCAACTTCAAAAGATTCTTGAATGTTTTTTAATCAGAACGGAGCTTTCACAAGGTGCAATAAAATCGAAATATTTTACCGGCACACAGCAAAGCTCTAGAGCCTGAACTTTTCCCATCAGCGAGCGAATTTTTCTCAAACTTGGAACTTTATCTTGATAAGCGATATTTTAAAACACAATTTACGGATGATACCGGTTGAGGATCGTAAGGGGCTTAAGTGATAATTTTACTTAAGAAAGCGCTGTTCTTTTAAAACCTTGCGCTTCTTTGACGACGCTTACTTGTAAGTAAAATTGATTAGCATCTTTAAGTTTCTTAATTGTGAATTATCAGGGCTTCAAAAATATTTTCCCAAGTAAATAATAAGGTTGCGAATGAGTTTCATGATGGAATCAGTTGTATAGCAGTGACGATGTTTTGCTATACAACGAGTATGAAAACTGTCTCCTGAGAATGGAAGATAGGGTTCTTAGAAATTTGATTAAGATGTCAGTAACAATAAGCAGGAAGTCAGACCGTAAACTAAACGAAAAAAAATTTTAAATGTTTGCGAATTATATCCGCTCCCGCTACTTGTTTTAGTTCCTGTAAACATTTAAATCGCCTTTGATCCTCCGAGTTGACCTACTTGGCGAAGAAAACATCCGCATGAAACTGAAGTAAAATTTATTTAATCACTATTTTTTACTTAAATATACTGTTACGTAGAATAGTTTGAAAACGTTTTAACAGCTTAATATAATCTATATATTTACGGCGTATAATTTAAGTAACTATACCTATACATACATATTATCTACTAATCAATTGTCGTAGGTACACAAGGATTATAAAATTAAAGTAAATTATGTAGATTTCTATGTACAGCAGGTAAATCAGTCCAAATAAATGCTGTTTTAAATACAGTTTTATGTATACACATGAAAATATTTTTTGTAAATAATAGAGATTCAAGAGGCAAACGATTGTTCACATATGTCCGCGCTACATGTGTTTGTCAAAAATTTACATATTTTCTCGTTCGAAGAGTTCGTGCGAGAATAAAGTCGGCGAATATTTTTTTAGGGCGGCCGCAGGGGGCGGGGCGACGATTTGTTTGTAATTTAATCCGCGCAACGAGATGTACGTGGCAAGATTTCCCCACAAACAGTGGAACGTAACAAGTAATTAGTGGAACAGAACGGAACACGAATAATGAGAAGCTGACGTGGGAATGGAAAACAAAATTGGGATTAAAACAATACGCTTTGTCTGAATTTATTCCGGTTGGGTTTTTTTTATGAAAATTACATATTATTTACACAGAGAGGCTTATGTTTGTAACATATTAGCGGCTCAGGGATGTGTAATGCCAGCTCGTTCGCTAGTCTCGTACAATAAAATAAAAAAATAAGGGCTTCAAAATTAAGAATCAAAAATTTACATAATGCACTTCAAATGAAATTAGGCGTGTTTTATTTCGACTAATCTCATCAATCGTTCATTTGATTTCAATGACAATCGTGAGAAGTGCCCGGCCTCATAACTAATGTCAATTGAATACCAGTTTTGTACTCAATTTAACTATTCCAATTTTCTATCAGCTGCCCTCAGTCAGCAGCCTGCCCAAACTGATTGGCGGAGCGCTCATCACTTGACTCTAATCAATCATACATAATCCAATATTTGTCCGCACGCCCGTAATCAAGGCTTGATTAATATTGCTCCAAGTTCATTGTATGAGATGATACATCAGCCTCTATCCCTTCGCCTTGTAAACTCATTTATTTATAGAATAGAAACAATGTTCCTCTATATGTACTACTGGATATTTATGAAAAATTTAAGAGATTCATTACTCAAAAGAATAACAATATTTACCTATAGAGAAATAACAATTTAAAATATGTAATTTTGCACACAAATGTTTACCGTAAAGTGTAAACTTTTTCCCATAATAACTAGATAATCATACTAGATCTGATCTAGAGAACAGTTGACTCCAATTAGCAAGAAGTAGTCAATTAGATGGAAATACCAATCTTCAACAGGACTAGCCATATGCAGGCATAAATCCTATCCTGGACGTGTACACCTGGTAATTAAATTAAATTCCTCGTGCGTTTGTCAGGTATACAGTACTGCAGCAACGTATGTAGCGCAAGTACCTACTGCTGTGTATTTTCCGTCCACATATGTGCCGAGTTAAAGATTGCACTGTTGAATTCCACATGAGTACATCAGATATCTGTCTTTAAATCCCTTAAAAGGTTTTCTTGCTTATCCCGTGCCTATTGGCTTGAGTTTAAATGGATCTCAATCATTCTTATCCAGGTCTGTTTTTGACTGATTTTAATCTCACAATGTATGTCTTTTCTTTTACATCCATCACGGCTAGCATCAGAAATGAATCTAGAACATTTTACATAGTCACTTACATACAGTGGCACTTGGTTATATACAAAGACATTGTCTACATGTATGTCATTTATTTTATAGACAATATTATTCGTAACATAACGTCACTTTTCAATTAAAACGTGAACACAATTTAATTTCGAACGTATCCCATTAAAACAATTTGCCGTCAAAGTTTAGGCATAAAATTAAACAATGTCAGTGTATAATTAATTTCTTTTTGTTCCAGATGACTGCACGCAGGACGGAGCATAAATCACTGGCGGATCGAGTAACGAGTTCATCCGCAAGTGAGGCAGGAATTAAAAAAAATAAATATAAAGAAAAGGGTCGGTCGGCCATCTTGGGTCATCGTTTACCCGGACGGCGGTGCTCATGAATATGACATCAGCGGTCGTCGCAACTGACCCACAATGTTGATTTATGCGTCGGCGGCGATCTATCACCGAAGATAAACGAAGTCGCAAACAGGACACACTTTTTCGGTAGTGCTCCCTCTCACCTGAACGTCCAGATTGAGTATGCATGAAGTTTTGGAAACGATTTATTAGGGACACGCGCCCGATTTTATTTGTTACGTGGAAAGAAATACTTACTGGTGAATATTTTTTGTGACGTTGAAGTAGTGCTTAGTGATGTTTTATAGAATATAGCAATAAACATATCTGATACTACATTCTATTTCAAAGCTACCGGTAGCGAAATTGAAAAAAATGTTGTTTCTCGCGGAACATATTCCTGGAAAACACCGTAGCGGGGGAAAACTTTAACAATCGTGCAGCACAAACTATATTGCACGAATAAAAGTCCGCTGCAACGGTAAAAATGAGAGAAATATAACGCAACGGTAATCATGCGCCGCCGTCCTTTACCATCTGTCCGGGAAGAAGCCCAAAACAATGCGAGCTGTCGCCCGTGGCGCAGCGCGTACGAGAACGAGTGGGCCATATACGCGTTGGTCGCGTCCGTCGGCGCGCTGACGTACGCTAACAGCATGCACGGCGAGTTCGTCCACGACGACATCCCGGCCATCGTAACGAACGGTGACGTCACTGGAGCGAACCCGCCGCCCGACGTTCTCGAGAATGACTTCTGGGGCACGCCGATGTCGGACCCCAACAGCCACAAGTCGTACCGGCCGCTCACTACGCTGTCATTTCGGTGAGTGCTCTATTGTTTTCGATTTTTGTGTTTCGTCCGATTTCGGGTATTCAGTAAATATGTATTTAAACGTTAAATTGTAAGCGGGCTTTTCAGGGCTGAACAATACAAACTGTGACGGCTCTATCGGCAGGCGGCTTGTTTTTGTTAACTGGGAATATTATAGTTTTTGTATTCGTATAAATGACGGTAGAAATAGCTGCAATACGAAAGGTTCATTATCGTACCTGTATTTCTCAAAACGTCTGATATAAATTATATAAATTTGTCAATAGTAATACAAGAAATTGAGATATTAATGTTACATTGGTAGGTATAGTTTTGGGTTTAGATTCATGTTGTGTAGCTGTTTTTTTGAAACATCACGAGAGTGTAAGGGTAAACCGAAGTTGAGAAAGAGACCCCCGAGGAACAAGTTGGAACAACTGGTGTCTTAAGAGAATACGGGAATATCTATCCTGTTTATTGTAGCAATAGATGCACTTGGAATGCATAATATATGATTTTCAATACAGAACAGACAGTTCAAGCGACTTCAGTAGTTGCTTGGTAGCTCTATAACGTGGTGAAATATATATAAAATTAATTAAAGCTGTATATAAAACTCAATAGAAGTTTTTGATATTGATTTGTTGAATGAAGAGTCAGATTAAAAAAGAATGACAGAAACAAGTGTATATTAGATATTAAAAAATGTCAGAATTAAGTCTACATTAGATCAAGAAGATTGATTGTAACACGAATACTTTTAATGCGATGTCTATAATGTGTACGTATCACTTCAAAAGCGAAAACATTCGCGACTGAGATTAAAGATGAAAGCATTTCCGGAATAAATTAGAGCCTCGTTACCCTCTTCACCCTTAAACACAGTAATTTCAGTTAAAGACATCTTTCATAAAAGCGCTGCACATTCCAACATCAGCTGAAATGTAATTTTTATTCATGTCTCCAGAGGGCGACGCGTAAAATCATCGAAATGAGATGCAAATATTTATCCGCCTCCTAACTTCCTGTAATATGGCCTTGAATGTATGTTAACCGACATATGAATGGCGTTTTTCAGTAGGAGCGCTCAATCACTTCTATGTATTTTTATATTGTCTGGGTTGTCGGAACCCGAAAAGACCCTCACATATCATGCGATTCTATTTTCTTACCGTTAAGCAAACGTCTACGACGTTTTCGAACGATAATAGCCAGAGGAATGGCACCTTTTAGCTTGATAGATAGTGTCAGTGGATTAGAGATGTTGCTGTTGGAAACGATTCGTACTAACGTTTTTCTCGCTCCTTTCTCAAGTTATTTTATCAACGGCACGTTCATCGACCGACGCGGAAAGAAACCATTTATTAAGCCGTATTTCGCAGTTAATGTGGATGCTGAAATATTTTTTGTTTCTGTACAAACTTGACAGAGCTCATAAAGTAGAAATCATTTTATGTAATCATATTGTAAAAAGGTGTCGGTTTCGTTTACGATGACCGTATAAATAAATTCGTTGGTTTACTATTTTTTGATAAGTCTATGACTGCTGGGAACTAAGGAATCATTACACGACATTTACATATGACAAATTTGGTCCGAGTTGAGTCGACTAAAATACCCCTAATTGCTAATTGAACATAATTAAAAGAAATTCCATTAATTTTTTATCTGTCATTAGAATTAAACGATTGTTGTTTTCATTTGAAAGTGCGGGATTATTAGTATGCTAGTTTTGTTTGTACAACACGCAAACCTGTTCAATTTTTTTTACATCCCCGGCGATAACAGACGTAAAAACTGAAACATCATTTATGGAGTCGCTTCAAACGCTAGTACACAATCATATAGCAATCACTGTCGTTCGAGTTTCCAATATGGCCCACTTTTTGCAGATTACAACTATCGAATTCGCTTTTGTGTACCCCCTCGCTATGATCTGTAATATTAGAAAGGAATGGAACATTGGATGACGCACTGACATTTGAGGATCAGGTACGCGAGCCGTTCCAATGTGTGCTCTATGCTTTAGGTAATAAAGACATAACAATCGACGTTGGCTGCAAAGTCACTTGGGTTCTCTGTATTAAAGATTTTTTGCGTACTGGGAAAGGGAAATGGGACGTGTGATATGTAGATTCTGATATCTTTTTGTAGGTTACAGATAATACGGGGTGCGGCGTTGTGAATAGAGCGAAAAACGATTTGTTATTTTTCTTCCCCGCATCAGTATGTTGAGGTTCATTTTGTATCCAATAATAATATTGTAATGTAATGTCGATTCCGGTTCTCTCGTCTCTGTTTTATTGTAAGTTTTGTTATTGGGTACGTTATGTTCGAGTATTTCGTAATATTATTTTGTGTGTCAGAAAAGATATGTGTAAGTAAAATAATATCATATTCAATTGTAGAAAAACATATTTATATAATACATATATGTATGTGTCGTTTGGTGGTGCATTCGACACTATAAGTTTAGAGAATTTCCAAATTTGACGAGAAGTACTACTTCTGCTACTAGTCTTTAGACCTGAAAAACTCGGTAACGCCCAGGGAATTACTAAAAGTCCCGACAGTGCACTATACGTACAAAGAAATAAAAAAATCTTTTTCAAAACAATTCCTTATGGCAGGAAGAAAACCTTTAAAAATGTACGAAGGCTTACAAAAATGTTAAAAATATAAAGGTAACTTAATTTAATATCACACAAAAGTTACAGTCCCATACCTGCACGCGACGTTACCTTTGATCCGTTGGAACCCAGGAATTATATATTATTTAAGACCCCAACCTCAAATGTGTTCCGGGGAAATTTCACCTCCTTGTGTCTGATAATTAGTTCCTTTTTGCTTTAAATCTGTACACAGAATGCATTGACCTATTCAGAGACTAAGGAAATATTAAATCACTTTGCTACGTACACGTCGCTTTGAAGAAACCGATCATAAAGAACCGCGCGGTTAGACGTCCAATGTAAATACGAGGTGATTACTACGAATGAAATTACGTACGGGAATGAACATGAGGGACTTCAAAGAGACCGGATAACGCATATAATGGTAACTCAGGAAATAAAAGAAATACGAATTAATTTCTTAACATGTAACATCGAGATCAACAACAAATACATAGCGTCGTGCGGTTTTTATGTTACCCGACTCTCATAGCTTATTGATAGGAAAACAGCGTCTAAAGGACATCGTTTATATGTTTCCTGTCATCAAATGGTTAATACGCAAAATGATATTTGCGCAGGCCTGTATGTGAAGTTATAATAGGCAAAGTTGCGGCCCTCGATATCAGTCTGATAACCTTCATCTACTGAGTGCTTTGAACACACAAGCCCTTTATCTTTCGATTGCTCGGAACTTTTAAAAAGGGTCGATGACCGTTTATCATTTCAACTATAAATTGAAGTTTTAAGTCAGTCAGCAATCTGTTATAATATGACAACGAACTGAATAATATTAAGCTTAATTTACCTGAAAATATGACAGTGGTTTTAATAATGAACGTGTCATAGAAATAAATAGGTTTTGTTAAGTCGTGGCTATTATGTCTGTAAGACACTTCCAGGTGTTTTGAAATGAACTAGATTTTTTTTATGAACAAGGATGTAGTTGTAATTTTATTACCTTGCAAAAATAAAATGCTGTTCTCGGATTTAGAATAACAAACATGTTGCTGTCGGTATTTTTCCATCTATTAATAATATTATATTAAATGTGCTTTGTTTCAAATGGACGAGCTTCATATCTATATTATGAATCTCATAATATCTGTTTAAACAAAGTAATTTTGGTCAAAGTATTTACAAGTCCAATAAACTAATTTTATGTATTCAACGCTTCCAACAGAACCGTTTATACTGCTTCTGGCAGCTTATCAGGGTGTTGTAAAATTTAATTTCCAATTATACTTAAGTCCATTTATTCCTTGATTGTGTATACGTAGACACATTGTCTGTACTCGAAATTGAAACTTTGATTTATAAGTTTCTATTGATGTTGTTCCAAATAGAGCTCGAGCAAGGGTCTTACCGTTGCCCTTTGTTAAGTGTATTATTAATGCCCCGTTGGACGTTCCTTACAAGGTCGTCCCATTGTTTCTCAGGTTAACAGCTTATTGCTTGCATATCAGCATGTTCAAATTGAACAATGGAAGAGTTGACACAGTATCTATGGCAATTATTATCTACTTTGTATACTTTTAAGAATGTTTTAAAAATATTACTTTTTCAATTTCCGTCAAACATAAATCATATTGTTCCAAGTATAATGTCAATAAGTTCCAAGTATAATGAATGAAATAAGTCATTTTAAAGAGTTTATGTTTTATAACACAATATATACCTAATATTAATAATTCCCAATTTTCAGTTTGTTTTTATTTCATAAAATTAAAAAATATGAAAACCATAAATGCCTTATTCTGCCAAGAATTCAAATAAAGGAATGTAAGAAAGTAGAATGTAAGGAAAAAGTTAGAAATATAAAAAGAATTAGCAGCTCAATTCCTTTTGCCTTCAGATCATTCTTTTTAGCATTGTGAGCATTAGGAATCCGTGAGAGAACTCAATAAACTCAAATCATAATATTATTTCCTTGCCCATGCGCTCAGAATGGTGCGCCATCCATCATCTTGGTCTCCTTTTAATTTCCAAGGGTGTGTGTTCCAGCTACTCATCACTGTGTCGTTTATCACGTTGGTTGGCGCGAGTTTCCGCCACCCATTGTCTTGAGCGAATCTCTGTGACCTACTTGTTGGAACTTGTTTTGTTTTTGCGAGGGAAAGCGGTTAGTGGAGCCATTTACGCCCCTGTCGTCTTTATGTCGAAAACTTTACTTTTAATTGCATAGCTGGAGTTGTCGTGAACTTATTGCCAAATGCAAAATTCAGGAGTAGTTTTCAGCGAGCAAAATGATAGATGAATCCTGCTGTCGGTAAACTTCGGCTAACATAAGAAGACTCGAGTGGTTTCAACTTACTTAAAATATTTAAATGCTTGTGGCTTAAATAACATCATCGATACCCATATTAGCCTTAATAATAATGATTCAAGGTTTCTTGTAATAGTTAAAGTTGGCAGCCTATATCGTAAGAATTTTAAGTGCATGGAATTAACGAGTATTTGTTGATCCAAATGCAACATCTTGTCAGATTTGATTAAATCCATCACATTAGTTAATGTTCCGTCAGTAACGTATACTAAGCGATTTTCTCGTGTTATACAAATCAGTGCGAAACGGAAATCGCAGTGCGGTAATAAGTCCGCAACACGCGACCGCCTCGCCCATTAACATATGACAGGACTCTGTTGGCTCCTTTTTCACTGGATTTTCAGTTCAAGCTTAGCAAAAGTAGCAAGAAGATTTTTATTCGCACAAAATATTGAAATTGTTCTTTAAAGGTTTAGTAATTTAGCAAGTATCAGCTAGAACGTGACTGAAACCATCTTTTCGTGTTACATAGGTACGTATATAAAGATTGTCGCATTGCGAATCTAAGTAATGTCCGAAGTCATTTTCTTTTTGCAAGTGGAGGATGATACCAATGATATGTCAGATGTGAATGTCCCTTTATAGCAATTCTGTTAACTCCGAAGCAGTAAATTGGCCTATTGTATCAATTGGCACGGTGCAATATTCGGGTTAAACGTACGGAACCTTTTTATTACTTAATTTCATATTTTATAGATATACCGATGTATGTATTTGTGACAGATCTCCGGTGTACGTATTTAGATGGCAACAGTACTGCGAATCCATTAAACACTTCACACCCGTGAATAATTTAGTTACGAATATGAAATATGACAGCGCGGAAGTAGATGGGCACCGAGAGGGAGTCTTGCTCATTTATATTGTGACGCGGTCATTTTTATTCTTTTTATCTGTTTACATTTTCTTAGCGTCATATTACACACGGTCACGTGACATTCTACTTTTCTTTAGGCCCTTGAATGTTAATGCTATTGCAATTTTATACAGTGCTTCTTTACCGTCCCAGCCAACATTATTAGTGTACGACATGACATTACATTTTTTTTCTTCCAAACTGGATTATTTCTATGAAATTTTGCAGTGGCCTTTTTAATTTTTATCTCTCTTCAGTACCGGTCGTTGCTTTCTTCTTCGTTGCCTTGCTTTGTTCTTTTCATCACAAAAGTCTTCTCAATGGCAGCTCTGTTCAGTACATTGCCATCCTATTAGACATTTGTCCCGTTCGTCTTCCTCTAACTCTGTTTGTCAATTGCACACCAATTAATAATAATAATAATAACGAGACGTATTGTGACGGCCATAAAAATATAAAGTCAATAATTTAAGCGGTGTTCGAGTTTCAATAATATGTTTTGTAGTCAAACAAACGAAGGTACTCGCGCGTTTGGTTCGGGTGTATGAATCGTGAATATAAATCGAATTGAGCTGATTATCGTAAATCATATTTATTCGCGAAGCTTTTTCGGCTTAATGCACTCGCTGTCGAATGTTAACTATACATTGCACATGATTTTAAAAACATCACGCCGCGCCACGCCACGGGTTCTATTTCAATATGGTAAGCGATTAGAGATAACAAACGAATATTATTTTGAAAGAAGCAACGCAAGAGTACATTTAATATGACGTTGCTTGTTCTGTGCATAATTTCACATAATAAAAAAAAAATAAAAAAAAGCCTTAAAAAACTTGCAGATAGTCAAGTGGATGAAAAAACTTCTTTTATACGATAAAAATTACTTTTATAAAACGTAAAGTAAATGTCAAATATGAAGTAACGGTCCCACAGGTTTTCAGGATACTATTTTCACGCTGAACACTCATCGTTTCTATCTCTCGTTGAGTTCTCGTTCACGTTCCTGTGATGTAATAATGATATCGCTGCAAGCCGATATCATTTCCCTGAAGCATCGTAAATTCTGATTATTTCATCAGCAATGATTCGTGCAAAATACTACGTTGCGTACCGTCGGCTGGCCTCCCCGGACCTACATAATTTTCGACCATGTCCTACATAAATTCGTTTATACCAAACCACCAATCTTGCCAATTAATCTGAAAAAAATAATTCGTTTCCCTCCTAAACGTTTTACAATCAAACTGTAGCATTACACAACGGGAAATTAAATGATTAATTATATCAAACATTCAAGTATATTTATTTGCGCCCTAAATATGCTTAAATGGACATTTATTGCGAAACAGATAACAATGAAACGCTAAATTTAATTCAGAGTCATAATCCAGGAGTCACATTATTAATCCACGATATATTTTAACGTATTAAAAGAAAGTTTTAACAATCGCATAAACCGTGGTTTATTACAAAATGCGAATAATAAGCAATTATGCCTTTCTCTGCAAGAAGCTTGATCGATGATTTTGGGTAATTCATTTTTTGTCTCCTCCAGTGCACGTGCAGTGCTTTGCATGGTTTGTCAATTCACATTCTATTAATAACAAAGCGATCCTATAAGGGTTCCGTTTTTTCCTTTTGAGGTACGGAAACCTAAAAACCTAAGAAAATTCCTACAATCGGGTCGTTCCTACTATTTTATTTAAAAGTATATCTTGAGCTACGAGGTGGACTGCGTGATAATTAAAATGTTCAGTAACTCTGACAGCTTCGCCGGAGGCTGGGATTGGATTCTCGGGTGGGTGTATGATTATACTAATTATATAAGTATGTATTAAAAATTTGTGTTGATAATATCGGCGTTTTTAGTTCTCAACTTATCGTCGGCAACATATTACGTACACAATTTTTCCCAAAACACATTTTTGTTGTTGCTTCGTCGTTAGAAAGTCGCACACGTGAACGCCCGTTAATGTTTCAGTATTTTCCAAAGGAAATAGCAACATAGGACTCTTAAATCTCTGGCGTAATTTATTAACTCTGGGGTTTCACATATACCGAGCGACCGTTACTTACCATTAGTTTGACATTTAAACATTTATAGAAAAGCTTACCTGGACTCTAAGTGAAGATGCTGTCTGTAAGTAAGGCTCGATATTTCTAAGTAATTTTGAACAAAAGTTATAATTTTAATAATACATTGAACTTATACTCTCAGCCGAAGAATTCTCACGAGTATAGGCGAGGCACGTTGATGTATTTTATATAAAGTGTTTTCATTTATTCCATCTTGTGTGGTGATTAATTAGATGTGGGTACTTATTATGTTATTTCGTTAACTACATTAATGGCGACTTTTTGAGTCAATTTCCTTTTTGTTACCCACTAGTTAGTTACTATACCATTTATATATTGCATAATATACGAAACCTTAACCGGAATGTCAAACCACGTTATATACCGAGTAGACACTAATTAATGTTAGTTGTTTTAATCGGTAGTGAGGGTTTTTTAATTCGTGAAGAGGGATTATAGGGGGTATCATGGACCCGCACTTACTAGAACTTAGAAGTATTCAAAGGCCATGGGGATACAGAGAGTTACCATCCCTTAGGCTTCTTATATAACACGGTACACTCTCCATTTCTGTCCCATCCGCAGTGACCCAACATTGACATTTTCACTGGCTCCTCAAAAACCATCTTTAACTTAAACGTAGGTGAAATCAAACCTACGTACAGTGAAGAATCGCTGTTGAAGGATTTTTCAAAAGGTGTTAACGATTCTATGAAGTGAAGTCTATTAAAAGAGGTAAAATACGTAATCTCTCGAAGTGCTCGCTTGTTCAAGTAGCGAGCCGCACCGCTCAATGTGAAACATTTCACAGATAAACACCGCGGCTGAGAGCGCGCGAAAACATGCAGAAATATTCCACGGCTTAGAATCTCGCTGCATTCACTTTAAAATAAGTTTTAGTCACCGGTAAACGGTGCACTTTAAATGTAAATGTTAAGTGCATTTTTCGTTTATTTTTAATTTAACAAAAATGTTAAGTTTAATATGTACCTTTCGAGCGTAGGACAATTTTATTAAACACATTTTGTCGGATGCAATTTTTCACTCATTGTCATCATCGTTTCTTACTCGTTCTTATATAACTACCGGACATCGGTTTTCTCTTACTCTCGGCCTTCGCTCTTCGTTATTTTCAGACCTTCATGTTTATAAATCGAACGAGTTCAAATGATCGAGAATATGGTTCCGTTGCGAAATGACTGTCGTTAATAGTTCGGTCGAGATGATTGCCGTGAGTGATACAGAGTAGCAAATGCTGGAATGTAACAAAACTACGGGCTGCGTGTGCCTGTACTAGAGCCGTTGACGTGACATTCCGTCTTCACTTACGCCATAATGTAGCATCTCAAAGTGACATAACGTGTCACGTCATGCTCGTGTCACGCTGCTGCTCACAATAGGGATAGAGTGACGTACATTAAAACGTTGTTGGCGATGTTTTATAGACTTAACGATTACTTGTCGACGTTACGTTTATTTATTGTTATAATCTTTATTCATTTTCATATTAATGTAAGTTTATTTTTTTATTATATATATTAATTGTAAGTCTTCGGGTAATTTACTTTATTTATAGATCAATTTATTATTTCGATATTATGATTGTTCATTTCTTACAGGGTCTGGGTTAGTAACATATTTATTATTGTATATGCCTTTCGTAATATAGCTAGAAGTGAATATAAAACCATATTTCATAAAAATATAATTTTTTGGTCTTGTTTCAGAATATCGCAAAATTGACAAATTAATCGAGATTGATGGAATATGAATCACTTTTCATTTAAATAAATTCCGTTTCGAGAGTTATTTGCATGATATCTGCTATTAAGGAATTTAGTATTTTTTGGAACTGGCGCTGATTTATACTAAAAATATTTAACTATTAATAGCAGTAAATCGAACTTACAAGAAAGTTTTAAAAAAGTTTTTCTATACATGTTGGTCATATTATATTATAAGATACTCTAAGGTGTGCAGGTTTCGTCACTATATTTTCGGTCATCGTTATAGCGAGTGATATTTCAATTTTAGTTTATAAAACGCACTTAACTGTCAGGTGCGTGCCAGGATTTGAACCTAAGCCCCGGAGTGCGAGTCTGAAATTCGAACGAAAACTTTGCTTTGCGTTGCAATGCTATTAGCATGCATTACAACGTAAAAAGACGTTACAAAACTATGGCCATCTCTTTCACGCATTGACTTTCTTTACATTATAGCTAGTTATAGAACGCAGATGTTAGCATAAGCCGTCAGCAATGAAGTAGTGTTTGAGTTTGAATTAAATCCGTCCGTAGTTTTCATGTTTGCCTGGTACTTTGACTAATGGTCGCCTTCCGTGTTATACCTACAGCATTGTTATACAACATATAATATACATATTTGTAGCGCAATGTACCGCCGTCTAAGGAATGCTATTATTAAACAATCTTATAGGAACAAGTCTATTTTTAAACTTAAAACTTTTGAACTAATACTTGAAACAGAGTAAGGCGTAAAAACTTTCTAATGCCTATAAAATATGTTATGTACCTATCATAATAATTAATTGTCATAGGTTGTAAAAAAATCCGTTTTCGAAGCATCCAAAGTTTGCGTGTCATTTTAGCTATACAAATCATTCTTTAACACGTATAGAAAAATGCTTTGTTTATATAAATGTTTCGAATTTCAAACGCCGGAAGCGGCACGATCACAAAAATCAATTTCCGCCCCAGCTCGTCGTGATGACGAGTTATTGCATGCAGTTTTTGATGAATATTTCCACATGTTATCCATCAACGTCCTCCGGGTGCACTGTGCCCACTGATATATAATGCATGAAACAGCCAATATTTGCATACACAGATACGTACAGCTGCATGCATGTTATATTATTTGCGACACGTATTTTACTGACAGGTGGTGTTTGATTTTCGATCACCTGTCAACGTTACTCTAAAGGTCGACTGCAGGCAATCCCACGACCTATTTTTGTAGTTACGCCAGGGTATTCGAGCAGCAGAAAAAGCTTCAGTAACAATGTGTAATGCGATCTCTAGGCGAAGGATTTTGTAGAAAAACATGAGACATTAATTTAACAATTAAAAGATTAAATTATTACAATTCAATTATATTGGGATGAAGACTGCGGTAGCTCGGTCGACAATTTACGTAGTAGTGATATCGCGTATTAATTAAAAATGTTGTTCGTTTGTTAAAGTGCTTCGTCACGTGATTGGCGCCCGGCGGCGCCGGGGGTGCGGGGGTTGATTAATTCGTTTAATTAAAAAGGGGGGTCGATAGCGGGATGCGTGCCCCTACATACCGATATTAATTTTTTTCAAGCCCGACACGCTTGAACTGCCAATCTAATTAATTGTGGGCAATTCCACTTAGATTTTCGGTTTTTGGAGGTTCGCTCAACATGTTTCGGTTCGGTGAGTTTTTTCAATCTCGCGTTTTGGACGCTTTAGGGTTGAAGGGAGAATTAACATTTACATTCTTTGAATTTTACTTTTATATTTATTTATGTTAATATTTTGTTTGCGCATGGTTAGTCTTAACGAAATCGTTCGTATATTGATGCGATCAAACGTGGAATTTAGTCAACTATTAACAGATTAAACTAAAATCTGTAATGACAACAACTTTAATAATACGAGTCCGGAAGGAATTTTCCGAAGCTCGGTAAGAATATGTTGAAAATTTATTTGAAAATGAAATAGTTCTCAGTATGCGTGAAAGTAACGCAAATATTAATACTAATATAAGCAATTGAACAATAAATCATTGTTTGATTTTATGTGTTCGGGCAGTACAAGATCATACCCTTTTAATACACGGGCACAAGTCCAACAACTAGGTATTAGGTATAATTAACAAAGTTGCGTTGCGTACCCGCCCATTATTCATCGCGCTTATAATACGTGTCTAGAAGTTTCTTGGTAACTAACAGACTGAAAATTATGTATTCATAGTGAAAAGTTATTTATTTTTGTTATTGTCAGTCCCGAAGAAGTTTGCGATCGCAAGACCCAAGTCGTTCAATATAATTTCGTTATGACAATTCGACTGAAGATTAAAGAGCATATATGTTGTTTGACGTGGTTTGAACATTACGCGAATAAGAATATAAATCAGTCTACAAATTTTGTCTTTTTAATAATTCTGAAGCTTTTTCCTGAAGTGTCTATCTTTTCCGTTTAGTTACTGGTATTTGCTCACCGTTACGAAAGTGAAAACAAACAAAGCGTTGTTGAATATTACTCTAACCGAATCAGACCAATTTTCGATCGTTAATAGCAGTATTAAATATATAAGCACTTCAGATCTGTAACGCTAGTTATACTTGGCACTTGGTCATCTCTGTTTACCCCAATGCAGACCTGTCAATATAGTATAATAGTAGTAATGGTAAAAAATTGCGCGTGAAATACGTGGAAAATGTTCATATTTATCCTCAGATTAGAAATATTTGAGTCTACGCAGCTGTGGTCAAATCACATGTCTCGCCCACCCCCCGTGCCTCGTTTGACAGATCGATAACCGCAGAATGTTACAAGGGATGGTATACAATAATATTCCAGAACAACCCTCAGCTATATATAAACATTACTGTATTTTACAGTAGGTGTCGTGGTTGAAGGGCTGTGGGCGTATTTTTATAGCGAGCGATTGTAATATTTCTGTTACGGACGTTACAAGGTACCTAATGAATATCTAACGTAACGTATATCCGTATCTTGTCTCAACGTAGTCTTGAAGTGACACAGATAATATTTTGTAAGTAACTATATATAAAATAGGTCAAACATTTTTGTTGTATTATCTTTCATTTATACCATATACAGATTTTATCGAAAGATCATACAAAGTACCCTAAAATATTTTTTCATCGACCTTTTTATTGTTCTCTCGTTTAAACACATGTCTTGTAGAATGGGAAGGTATTGATGAGGTTAGTGAGTGTGCCAAGCTCGTTGGCCACTATCTTAATACGAATATACGTAGTAGATTAATTAGTGGTAGCTGATAAATAAACGTTTATTGAAATCACTCCACTAATTTGTTTCCGATTAAAGGCTGCATCATCTGTTGCATATTTGCATCGTGTTTCTATATTACGTTTTAATAGGTACTGAACATTACTTTATGTGGTATACCTGTGGAGCAGCGAAAATATTCATACCGGTGGTTTCACGGAATGCTATTTCGAATGGGCGGTACATTCCAGGCAACCTTGCGAGAATGTGA
>DWDX01000804.1:0-22705 GCA_018245675.1 Agara michaeli | reverse complement strand
CTGTACTATTACTGTATTGGCAATAGTGGATTTTGCGTTGCTCACGTCGAATTGATTGCGAGTGCTGTGTTGTTTGTCCTTGTTTGTGGTGTTTCTTTTAAAATAAATATTCTTAAGTTTATTTTTCGGTAGTTCAACTTTCTAATGTTTATATGAGCTAGCAGCTTTTATACCGTAATGTTTGCGATTAACTTATCCTATTTAGCCCTTCGTAAGAGTTTTGTTTAGGTAGCAGTATTCATTTCGTTGGTAATCGCAGTTCGTTATAGTGTTAAAGAATAGTTACGTATTTATAGTATGCGCGTTCGGTTTATTAGCGCATCAAATATTAGTAGAGAGTCTGAACAGTACGATGGCATAGTGGTTAATCCGGATTCGCGATCCACATTTACTCATTGTCATCGTTGTCTTGCTTTATGTTTTAACACATTCATACTGTTTTATCGTGCGGAGTATTTTTAGAATCCGACTGCGGTATTGAAGCCCGATGTCTTGGTAAACATAAAATCATTGTAAATACTTACATTGTTTTTATTATGACTAATTGAAATCTTTGGGTGATATAAAAGTTAGTTGAGCAGTTAATGTGCTCGATTGTAATGAAAGGACTAAGTGCTTATGAAGAAAGAAGCCTTAAAACAAGATAATTATTACATATTTATGGTGAGTAATATTCTTGCAAACTCGTTGATTGTGTATTTTATTTGCATTGTATATTATCTACATTGTATATAGCAAGAAGAAAAGAAACAAAGAAAGATTAAATTTATTTCCAGTAGACTGCAAACAATTTACAAATAAATTAAAATCCATCTATTATTTATATTTAATAGTTTGATGTAATTATATAAAATCAGTATCATTTAACATATTTACACCGGTCTATTGATGACCTGAACATAATATCAAAAATGATATTTATTCTCTTTTTTATGTTGTCCAAATTATTGAAAGAAATCAATGATTATATTGAGGTATTTATGTTATGGTATTCAGAATATATATAAAATTATAACTAATATGATAGCAAAATCTATAAAAATTGCATTATCCTAAATTTATTGAAGATTGGTAGTATAGGTGGTGGAGTGGGTTAGTAACAGGTGACTACCGAAAATGATACCTGGCAGCCAGTTGTGACATTTGTTGAATAATCCATTAGCTATTTGTTCAATGGTATTTAATACAAAAATGACTAAACAAATTTATATAAAGTCCATAAATTTGTTCCTACCAGTATTAATCTCAAATTGACATTAGCAAAACTAGTTTCTCTCTGTTTTCCTGTCAAAGTGCTGGTCTGTACTCCACAACTATATAAATCATACACTCTAGCAGATATCAATATAAGTAACTGATCGGTTATAATTTATTAGCAATGGCTGACAGAATAGAGAGAGTTACAATTTAATTAATGGAATTATTAAATTAAACTAATTTTTAAAAAAAGTCGGAATTTGATCTCATAATTTATATATCTAAAATCATTTTCTTCTTCCACTTAGGCTTGCCTCATGCCTCAGAATCTTTTAGAATTAATAATTTGCATGTTTTTTTTATACAGTAATTCAATTGATTATAATTCTATTTTAGTTTGATACATTAATACAAACTAACAGGTAGAGATAATTTTAGCCTATGAAGCAATCTTTTGTGTAAGAATAATAAAAATTCGAAACAAATATTAATTCTAATTATCGGTCCGTTCAATTCAACTGTATCAAAGGAGTCATAGAAATGTCTGTACTTAAGTCACATTCAATAAACAATTTGTAGTTGAAAGTTGGTTTTTTAATTTAATATAGGATTGTGTTCTAATAATCTATGATAGTATAATGTACTTAATAAAACACCTGTCAATTAATGTGTTTATATTTTAAAATAGAATGATTTGAAAACGGAGTATTCTAAAATAGAGATATTAGCAATAGTGTAATGAAATAGTTGTCATTATAGTGTATGATAATGAACTGAAAATGAATAATATAAATTGTTATCATATAAAAGATTGCCATTTGAATGTTAATATTGTAATATAATTAAAAATTCTATTAATGAATTTAAAACATCTAAATGGCCATAGGAAACTTGAAATCATTTAACATATTTAAGATAACCTTTATTACTACTACCCTGTGGTTCCTCTGATAAGGAAGTCATTGGGTAATTTGAAAGATTTTTTTGGAAACATTTTCATTAATACTATCCTGTTCTTAAATATTCCCTCTGATCTTGTCATAAAGTTTCTTACAACAAAAGAAAATCCTCATGACATTTATTTAAATTTCAATATCCATGTGGCTGTAAGAAGATTTAATACTTTTGAACAATGCATGTTAAAGTGTTAACTGCTGCTATGCTGCTGACCAACATTGCTGGATGTCCGTATAAATCTTTAATTCAGCTACTGAAAGACAGACTTCTTATTTGACTGCTATTTTAAATTGTGGCATAGATTAAATCAGTTTTGCCATTTTGACTACACAAGGTAAAGTGAAAAGTGTTTTGTATTATAAAATTTGTTGTGCCGAAAATCATATGAACAATATTCATATTGACCAATAAGTAATACCATAACTAAATCCATCATAAACAACTTTAGTCTTAAAAAGTGTAATCGATCATTGATTTGATTTTGCACAAATTGTAATTACTTGAGAAGACTTACGGGGCCCTGTAACTCATCTAAGGATTATTCGTGTTGATTAATAAAGCTGGATATTAAATTCACAGTATTTTGGTTTATACCATATAATATTTAGCTATTTTGAAAATAAATGATATGTTGTTAAAGTTGCTTATTTGCTCATGGTGCTGCCAAAGTTTTGGTAGTGTAGTATCTAAGTAAATAACACGCATGAAAACATGCATGCATGCATGTGAATACAGACGTGTATTACAAAACATTGTTTATTTTTTAATTACCCAGTGTAGCGGGTGGGTAACAAACTTTTAGACAATTTTTAATGAGTTCAAATAAATATATACAAAATACATTTTTAAACAGTTAATAATTTTTTAATAATTTGAAATGAATCAAACTAAATACTAACAATATAGTAAACTTTTAAATTGGTAATTTTCAGTAAATTAAACGAATCAAACTATAGTCCATCCAATGAAAGAATATAAAAATTGTAAACAAACTTCGATTATATCTCTGTCCTTAGCTCTCGCACGTAATAAGTGCAATTTAACGTCAACAGCCGCTGTCGCATGTGATTTGTGGCGCGGGACAGCAGTCAGTGTACGTAGGTATTAATAAAATTTCACTCAAAAATATATTCATATTCATTCCCGCGCTGAATGTGCACGCGGCGAAAAATAAAACTATCAATAAATTTGATGACGTTAAAACATAGTTTTACAATGTTTAACGAAATTGTATAAACAACTGTGGCATTTAATACAATTATTCAGTTCTGCAGAACTATAATTGTTGCACTGAAATTTGTTAGTGAACAGCAGTGCTATTTATCTATGGTAAGTAGACATGATAGAAAAAAAGGCAAATTGAAAATTTAGTCATGTACATAGTCTTCGCAGGACTGGTGCAATGCTTTCTATAAGTTTTAACAATGTCTTCTTTTGTAATATATTCAACCATTATTATTAACTAAGACCGTAAATCTAAGATTACAATTGTTGAACATCAAAACTGATGAAATATCATATCTTAATGTTTAATACTTACTTACTCAATTACAGAATATAAAAAAATTACCTGCAAAGTTTCAGAATCTAACTTCTGCGGTTTTGGGCGTTCGTTTATCTGTGGGTCAGTGAGTCAATCAGTCATCTGCGTGTTTTATATTATAGAGGTAGTTTCCATTTGTCTACACAGAAAAATACGGAATTAATGCGGATCGAAAGCTTAAGATGTTCACCCCTGTAACCAGAAAAAAGACTATTTTCAAAAAAAGAATATTTTTGTAAAATTCAGCATACAGTATAGTTATTTTATTTTAATCGTTACCACCAATTTATATGCATGGAATTGAAGTCACTGGTTACCACTTTTTTACCCCGCTTTTTTTTTAGATTGATACACAAATTGTTTTCATAACAACTCCTTTATCGAAAAAATATAAAAATAGGTGTAACAGTGGTATTTTTTTACTTCAAGTATTTATTTTCTACTTCAAGTATATTGTGTACATTTTTTATCACCTAACTAACTTATTCTATTGATTGTGTCAATTAAAATTATGAATTTTGGTTCAAAGCTTCCAACCACTTATAAATTTATTTGTGTCTTTCTAAATTGGAATTTAAAACAAGTTTTTCAAAATATTACGAGTCGTTATGATTATGAAACATGCCTAGACAATGTTGCTAATGTGTGTAGTTTAATTCCAATGACCTAACTCATATATTTACTGTTCAACTTCTATTGCTTTGTCGGGCTACGTCTGTGTACGCAGTAGACGTCATATCTGTAATATCGTTTTTTAGTGTTACTGTGTCGGGGTGGCACGAGGTGGTCGATTTTTATTATCTTGTGGGGTGGGTGTGGCCGGGCGCGGCACTCCAAACATCGGCTCGCCGAGATCGATAGCATCACGGACGATTCCGCTACGGCCACTTGAAAAGCTGTCACAGCGAGTAATCCATGTTTTTTTGGCATTTTTATTGCGTACCGCTGTATAGTTTTCAATGGTACCCGTTTTTATTTTAAGTACATGTAGGTACTCAAGGCTTCACGTTTAATGCATTATTGATCAACTTTATAATTGCTGTATGAAATTGAAGCACTATTGCTGAAAAATATATCAGAAAGTAAATGCTGATAGCGGTATAAACGATATAAACAATAAGCCTGTTAGCGGACATATGCAAACTATTTTGTATATGTAAAATGTTTCAACATTATGGGTAATTCTTGGTACACATGATAAAGTTACATGTTTGTAACTCATGTACAAGTACTCACCGAGTCGGCTCGGGAGCCGCAGAGACGAATAAAAATCGTAGCTCAATTTTTAACTCGGCACCGGACCAGCAACGGCTATTTGCTCGAGCCGAAGCTCTCTGAAAAGATTTATACTTGTCGATAAAGAGCGGCTGAGCAGGACCGACTGTTTGTCGTGCCTCGCGAAGCACGACAACGCCTATCTACACTGTCAACACGCAATATGATTTGGTGAACTGTGTATGCTACCTTAAACGCAACGTTGTTTGTCCGAATACCTAAACGGTTCCCATAATATCTATAATTTTCTTTTATTCCGTTCACTGACTTAAAATATGATAAGTAGCGTGCACGAATCCTTTCGTAGCTTTCAAGATGTCTCCATAAAAAATATCATAACTCATAAACATCGGGACTGTTGTTCTGACATGAAAACTTGAGTTTTTTATTTTCTTTGTTGTCAACCACAAAATATAGGTATTATTTATTTCCCATATAAGCCACTTTTCCTGCGCTAGAAGTTGATGACATTTGTCTAAGTTATAATAAATTATAGTTTAGTATTTAATATACTAATTACCAATCTTAGTATTAAAGATAATTTTATTTATTTGATGTGTCCACTGTGTTCATAACTGATTCTAATCATACCGACCGCTGATTCAGCCTCCTGCTTATGTGTCGTTATGCTATTTATAACTTGGTAAATATGTAAGCAAAGTCGAGGTTACAAATATCGAACTTGACTAAGGTATGTGTGCGTGACGCAACGTGTAGGTTTCGGTGCTATGTAGACGAATTATGTCGGAACGGTTTATATTTGCGCATTCATAAAAATGCAAATAATAAAAGCAAATGTAATAAGACTAGAAAGCGTAAAGATAGAGGCTTAAAAGTTATGAATAGATAGCATAATGCTATATGGCTATAATTGTCTTTAACATGACGCGACAGTCGTGACATTACCACTTGACTACAATTAACGCAAAACTTAGGGAAAAGAAGACGAAGCGGTTTAAATTTATCAATCGTATAACTTTAGTATAAACAGTTATGAGTTTCCAATTTACATTTACAATGTTTCCGTGCGAAGTGCCGGAAGTTATGTGTCGCTGTTTTTATATTATATCTTTCTCGTGTAAACTCATCATGTGTATCGAGAGTATTTTGTTCAGGAATAATTTGGTATAGACCTATTAGCAGTTGCTGTGTTATTCTTGATAATTGAAAATGTTTAAAAACAGCATTAAATGAGACCGAATTCGCAAAATGTTTATCACATTACCTTTTTATTGAAGTCTAAAAATAACCGTAGAGCGTTATCGCTGACGTTATCTCAAGGCGAGATCACTGCTTGTGCAGCAGTGGCCGCCCGCGCGGGACCGAACACGTCGGCAATCCGACAATAACTGTACTCGGCTCTATTCATTTACAATTACAATTTCATTCCAATACTCACCACAACGACCACACTGCTGGACTCCTCGACTACGGGATAACATTAACATAGGTCATGTCCGCAATCCGACAGTAAGAATATTGAAGTTGAGTTGAGTTGAGCCGAGAGACGTTTTGATAATAGTAAACCTGTATGTGTATTCACACAATCATTCATTTACTCAAAAACGGCCAAGAACAGAGTCATGTTGTCAAAATAGCTCTTCATGTCAATTGGTTTAATCGGTCGCCGGCTGCGAGCCAATTACTTACTTGACAGCAGGGAAGCAATTCCTACATTTGAGGGCGGAAAGCGCGCTGCAGAAAGACTTCCCTTTGTTCAGTTACTAAAATAGACCTGTTTATTGACCAGCTTGCACAAACATTCACGAAAACGTGCTAGACCCGTCATACACAATTAGTTTGTCCTTTGTACAGGATTTCCACATATAAAACACCGGATACAAAGTGGGTCATGTAATGCAATTGACTGTTAATTTAGTAAGGTAAAAATTAAATAAGCAGATGAATATGTCCGATTGAAATCAGTAAACATTAAACGTCGACTTATGAACTTTCAGGAACACGTCAAACGTAAGAGTGTCAAGGAAGTGCAAAATAAACTTATTTGTTTTGTTTACATGTGTGCGTGCGCGTATATACTTTCGTACGGGTGTTACTGTGTGCGTAAATGTGTGTACATATTTTAATGTTATAAAGCCAGGCACAGTCAGTCCACAAACAACTTCAATGTGGAATAGCGCTCATTTTTCATTTGAGTTCTGCGACAGATACATTACAACGTTTGAGGCCTTCTCAATTCCGTCATGTATTGTACGATAACTTAGTAAATTTGGAAGCTAAAACAACTACAATTAGAAGAACAACAGTTACAGAAATACCAGCATTGAAAAGATCTGAAAGGAGGCAAACTGATAATGTTTTAGAATAGTTAATTATTATTCATATTGATTGGAAGTTACGTAAATTGCCAAGAATCGGAATAATTCCTTTAACGACATAGTCACTGTTAATGTGGCCAATAATATGACGTATCATAGCGAACCACATCAAAGAGAATGTGGTTTTATTTGCTGTTACAACTACAATATGAGATCCTTAAAAAGTTAAGGGATTGGAGTTGAACTATTTTCTAAATTGTACATTAAAACAAAACAAAATTAGGCAAGTTGCTTCTGTATATTGTGTCTCGTCATATCCGCAAATATGGTCAACATAATAGATTTAATGACACGATTTCGAAATCAATGTGGATTTCTTTTCCTATTTAATTGTAATAATCCTTAAAGACCATTTGTCGATTTTTTGTTCGGGCCCTCTGGGCTGAGCCTCACGATTGTTCTCGTCAAACCTGTGCTCGTTCGTCAGTACCCTTGATGAGCTATTATCATGTACTGCTGTAGGTGCCGGCGCCTCGGTGAAGGCAACGGCATGTGGAGCGGCGCTCGGGTGCTAGTACTCGCGGCGCTGAGTCTACTGGCCGGGCCTTCTGTCGTCGCGAAGAAATACAATGTCACCGTCGGCTATCTGCCATCCATCAAGGGTGAGCTTAGAGATAGGCAAGGCCTTGCCATCTCTGGAGCGCTCTCGATGGCCCTCGAAGATGTAAGTTTCTCATCACTTCATCTGTTATTTGGTCTTTTTTGGTGCTCCATACAATAGAAGTTCATCGATTGTGGGAAGCATACTTTATGCATGATGTATTTTAGTTATACGTCTTTAAGGTAACTGCATTTCTGTAAGGTGCGTTGCTGGAATTGCTTAACTCCGGGTTATAAATGTTGGCTATTTTTTTACACGTGAATCCTTTCGATGAATTAATGAAATATGATTGTGTTCTGTATACAGATTAATAACAGTACAGAGCTACTACCTGAAGTGGAACTTCTTCTAAAGTGGAACGACACGCGATGCGACACGGTCACGGCCACAAAACTGCTCACGGACATGAGCTGTTCTGGGGTCGTGGCGTTCTTCGGTCCCGAGGGTCGTTGCCAAACAGAAGCCATCATCTCACAGTCCAGAAACTTGCCTATGATCTCATATGTATGTTTTTTTCACATTCATCTTTAGTTTTCCGATGTATTTTGTTAATTTAGTTTAGCTGTCAATATCGATATGTACCAATCCTACATTTGCGTTCTAAAATTATATGTATTAGCTATCTTAAAAAGAAATTCTTTTCAGAAATGTTCCGATTATCAAACGTCGACGTTGCCAAACTTTGCAAGATTAGAGCCTCAAGACACACAGGTATTAATCATATTAATTTTAGTAAAAACCTCATTCTTTTTTCTTCGACTGCAATTATGTAATTACAACTTGTATGGATATAAAGGGACTTGTATTTTCCGTGTTAAATATATATTCGTAGTTTCATTTTTTAAATATGTGAGGGTAATACGACTAAAGCTTTTCGTTATTTTCAGGCCACAAAATCCGTTATATCTCTGCTGCGATACTACAGATGGAACAAGTTCTCCATATTATACGAGGAGTCCTGGGTGACCGTCGCATTGACGCTGGAGAATCATGCGAAGAAGAACAATATGACCGTGAATCATCAGCGGCCGGTTATCGACGGGTTCAAGTGTTGCGAGGAGAAAATGACATGTTGTGCGCCGGGATTTTGGTATCAGTTCATACAAGATACCAAAAATAGGACCAGGAGTAAGTTTTATCATGCACTACATAAGTTGTTTTTTTTTCGTGAAGATAGTAGCAAACTTTCGATATAACCGCTTACTTTAGTATTGAGCTATTCAGTCACAGAGAAGAGATAGTAAAAAAGGACTTCATTTTATCTGTTCGTTATGTTTTGGTTGTTTTGTATAAAAGTGACAAACGAATATCATTTTACAGCGCATGCTACCCTGTATCTCTTATTTGCACACACTACGACAGATAGTAAACTACTTAGCGAGTAGAATGCGTCGTGACTGGGTCGAATCGGGACATCGGTGCCAACGTACTAGTACATCTATGTGTTGGCCAGTTGGACAGGATATCTCGTTACGACGATGTATTTCAGACACCGGACCGAAGGTACCGGACATCGGCGTTACAATTAACCGACGGAACTAAGGTTCCGTTAAAGCGTGTTCCTTAAATTGATAGAACAGGCCTGTTTATGCGAGAAGTGGTCGAGCGATAACATGTCTGTACATAACCGCTGGGCGTACACATACATACGTACAACGCTTTATCGCAATTATAGCTGCTAAAATATAAGTCTGTAAATTGTATATTATTTGTAATCACGTTTACGACCACATTGCGTAGTTGTGTTCGTATGTTCTACGTCAAATGAGACGGTCGTCATCTCTTCAATATTAAAATGTTTCCTTTTTTAAAGGTTTTCAATATTTATGTTTCCATGTTTGGTGTCTGATAAATGACGAATCTATATCGGGGGATTGTTATTATTATTATACTAGTACGCCAGGTTCCTAACAGGTCAGACAGAGGACACCGAGTGCCGTATATCTCTGTTTAAAGACCTAATATACTTCTTTTAAATTCGTCCTCCCCTTCTAATTGTGTGCCGGTTTCGGAGACCGCTGACTCACACATCGATATCAAAATATAAGATGATGATTTAATAATGATTAATTGCACGATTTACAATTAATTTTAGTTTACGTATTCCTGGGTTCGACGTCCGGTCTAATAGAAATGATGGCCGCAATGGAGTCTCTACAGCTGTTCGCGAAGGGCGAGTACATGGTTATATTCGTCGACATGATGACTTATTCGGCGAAGGAATCTTTGAAATATCTAATTAGTAAGTATATCGTATACTTATTAGTAATTTATAACTAACTATATTATCCTTGGTTGTATCGGTATTCGATTATATTAACATTCTTGGATAATACGTATTGTCTACTCTTGTAGAGACAGAGGACAGGGGTTCCACGAAGCTGGTGTGTCCCAATACGCCGGAGTTCAAGAAGCGCTCGCAGTCGCTGCTGGTGGTGGTGTCGTCGGAGCCCGAGAGCAGTTACGAGTACTTCACGAAGAGAGTGCAGAAATACAACAGTATGAAACCGTTTCAGTTCCCATTTCCGGCCGTTTTTGGGAAAAAGTTCAACAAGGTAACCCACATTTTTGTTAACAAAAATGAATTTGTTTAATTCATTATTAAATACCTATATTAATAATGTATCTGTATAAAATGTTTCAGTTCGTTTCCATCTATGCGGCGTATCTGTACGACTCGGTGAAGTTGTACGCGACGGCCCTGCACAACCTCATAGAGGAGGAGACCGTTTATAAGAACGAGACGCTCACCAAAGAAAAATTGACCGTCATCGTTACCAACGGCTCGAGGATTGTGTCCAAGATGATAACGATTACACCGTTCAAAAGTAAGTATATTGAGATAATAGAGTATGTGTTCTGTCACTGTTACTTGAAAAATTATAATCTACAATGAAATATTTACGCATTTTGTTTGTGAAAATTCATTACATTTCTTTGATTAATCATGTATACGCTTATTGAATACCTCAGTTGTATTTTGTTTAAGAATATATGCATATTTCTCTGTTGACTTATGATACAGGTGTGTCCGGCATGTCGATCCGGCTGGACGAGCGCGCAGATTCGGAGGGGAACTTCTCCGTGCTGGCCTTCAAGCCGACCAACTTCACCGACGACGACATCAACTGCACCTACAGCATGATCCCCGTCGGTCACTTCCAGCAGAGTTCCAAGGAATTTCCGGTTAGATTCAGTTCAGTTCCATTGCCGTTAGACTGTCGTTATCCTGGGGCTCCATGTATTGTTAGAAAAGTCAATGATATGATGACGGGAATAAATATTTGAGGCTGCAAAAAAATAGTCCTCAAAATGTGTTCACACAACGTACAGGTCACAGCGACTAGATCTAGTACTGACATCACAATTTTTTTATTGGATCACTCGTCAAAGCCTAGCAATAGTATAAATATTTAATGTTCACATTCGTATGTTCCACATAATATCAAGTACCATCCTCGGTACCTTGGTTATTCTTTAGCTTGAGTCATTATCAATACAACTCGATAATTATAAACACAGAATTATTAATAGAGCCTGCATGTTGGTGTTGCCGTTGGTAATTTTGCATTCACGTTTATTCTCTCAATTTTAGGAGTACAAATTGAACCCTCGCTTGCCCATCGACTGGCCGGACAGCGTGAAGCCCGAAGACGAGCCGTCGTGCGGGTTTCTGAACGAGAAGTGTCCGAAGGACGACTCTCAGATCACGTCGCTCGTGGTCGCCGGCACGTTGGCCGTCACGCTGTTCTGCGCTCTCGTCGTCACTATAAGTATATACAGAAAATGGAAAATAGAGCAGGAAATTGAGGGTCTGCTGTGGAAAATAGATCCACACGAAATTGCCGGTTACATGGGCGGCGGCCTTATATGTTCGCCCAGTAAGGTAAGCTTATTAGCTTTAGCATATTGTTTAGAGAACTTGATATTGATTGTATTTAAGTATTTATGTTTTATTTTCTCTATGTCATACACTAGCTGCGCTGGCAGTGTCGTTCGCGTGGAGTTATTGTTGTAAACATTAGAGGTTATAAAATATAGCTTATTTTATCGAAGGTGCGTTTTAAAAGAATTGGTACATTCAACATCTACGTCCATATGCTAATTTTCCGCACTTAAATACCGGATTGCCAAGTTTCATGGCGATCAGCTAAACGGTATAGAAGTTGGTTCGCATCACGCATTCTAGTGGCCAGTTACAATAAAGTATACAGCGTAAAAATACATGTTTTTTTTTTGCCTATTCTCGTAGTGATCGGTCAAATGGTGGCGACGGCTGTAGACCTAACCACCATACACCAACATCCATTGTTATATAATATACACATATCGGATGTTAATCTATGAATTGTTGTTATTTATTTCAGTTAAGCTTAGCGAGTGGGATATCATATGAGAGCAAGTGCTGCACTCAAATATTCACTACAACGGCTCAGTACAGGGGAAACGTTGTGAGGATTAAGGAGTTGAAATTTTCCAAGAAGAAAGTAAGTGAATCGTTCGCTTTAGTTTAAAGGTTTTTTTTAATGATTCATTCCGTTTTCATAATTTGATTTAGTTTAAAGTTTCTTTTAAATGATGCATTCCGTTAATACTTTATCTGTCATATTGTGATTTGGCAAGAGTTAATCTCTGCGTTTCTTTTTAGCGAGCCGTTTTCCCATTTAAAGACCTATTCTTAAACGGAGATTACATCGTGCGCGCGGTATGTGTTAGCCAGTAGGCCGTAACATTGGTTGCATCGTATCGCCTGTGGTTTATTCCGATTGAACATAATTCATGCGATATTAACATTTTTGCGGCGTATTCATTGTTTTTTTTTTTTGCACGTGGAAATATCATAACACCCAGCGGTCGCCGCCGCGATCCTCCGTGTACCGAACTCGGACAATCGGCGGGGTATCTTTTAGCCGTTCTAACTCCTTGGCACATCTTTCGAAACATTTTACGCATGTCTTAGATTATTTGCCGTGTAAATTTGATTAATATTTTTTTTAAGGCGGTTGTGAACGCTGACTTTCGAATGCATCCTGTAATTATTTCACAGTTAATATATGTACATAAGTGTCATCGGTCTGCAAACGAGATTGCACCTGAGTGAAATAGGTAGAATCGAATTATCCGTCGAACTGTCGATGTTGATGTTACAATTTGCATTCGATATTTATTAACTTAGAACGGATAGCATGCACAGAAGACATTTACGATTCAATTTGCGGTGACTCACGACTCTCAGATATAATTATGTTTATATTATGACAGTTGTGCAATAATGAAATGGCAATTGTGTAAACTGGGATAAGTGTTCGTTCTTTAGTTTCTATATCGTTCGAGTTTATAGCCGTTCAATACGACCGAGTATTGAAAACGCACACGAATGCAACGCTCACCTGATATCTGTGTGACTTGTACGTGACGTCTGTTCTATGTTAACCGCAGCTCCGTCGATTCATCGCGTGGGGTGGTGATTCCTAGGAATTGCAAATGCGCTAATCCAATTCTAAAATGTGTCGTACATTACGATAACGTTTTGTGTGATATCGCGCAAATACTACTCCGCTCGGTGCGGGCGCGGGTCCGTCCGTCAGACGCGCGTCCTGCGATCGGAGCGCCGCTAGAACGGGTCGAGGGAACAAATTAAAATGATGGTTCTAGCGATGTAACGGTATACTAACTCCCAATCTGCGCTTGAACTTATCGATCTCATGGCAAAATAATAATTCATATCGCTGTAAGCTAGCTAACGCGACGTATACGAACGCGCGATTGGGCGGTTAGTGGACCTCGCCCGCGTCGGCCGCCGTCATTTGTCGCTCAAACAATACGGCTACGAGCGTACGGAGTATATGTAGAAATGGCATGTGGGCGTGCACCTCGCAGGACATCTCGCGCGAGGTGATGAAGGAGATGCGGCTGCTGCGCGAGCTGCGCCACGACAACCTCAACTCGTTCATCGGCGCCGTCGTGGAGCCGCTGCGGGTGCTGCTGCTCACCGATTACTGTGCCAAAGGGAGCTTGTATGTAAGTAACTCTCCGTTCAGTCTTAGCTCGCGGCTCCCCGGCCCCGGTGGCCGACGGCTGCCGACCGACGATGGACCTTACTACTCATTGTGCATACTTAAGTGTTCATAGGATTTTAATAGCGAAGTGCTATCGGTAAAGCCCGTTTGTGGCAGAAATTTGTCGAGTTCGACTGAGTGTTAGCAATTACGACTATAGAGTAGCATTTATTTGCTTTTCTATTTTCGTTGCGATGTTAAATGCGAGTGCTTTAGATAAGTTTCGATTTCATTACACAATAACAATGCAATCCTAAACTATATTTAGGTATGTTATGTGATCTAAATGAAAAGCATCCTATTATTGTAATCAACATTTTATTTTTCAGGATATAATTGAAAATGAAGACATAAAACTTGATAAAATGTTTATATCGTCTTTAATTCATGATCTCATTAAGGTAAAATATTTTGACATATATTAATCTTTATTGGCTTTTTTATTTTTTAGCAATAATGTAATTATTGTATATTTGATGGAAATGTAATTATTATCAAACCTTTGTTTATTGGGGAAGAATGCGAAAACGTGTTTAATAAATTATAATTAAGGGAACTTAATTAACATTTATTTAATAATAAACACTTTATTTAGTTTTAAAGAACGTATTGTCGTTATTAATATTTTTATTTTATTTCAGGGTATGATGTTTATTCATACTTCGCCATTGATTTTTCATGGAAATCTCAAATCCTCGAATTGTGTAGTTACGTCACGTTGGATGCTTCAGGTAACTGTCCTATACATTATTTCTAAAATGTATTTTCTCTGGATGTATTACCTATTTCCGTGAATTCAATATCAAAATAATGATTTAAACACTCTTTTAAAGTTTTTATCTTCTACTCGACGAAAATCCACCGAATATAGTAAAGATCCTGTTTTCGTTACAATTTTTTTTTTTCAAATTAAACACGTCAGCAGACATGTTATTTTTATAACAGACCAGCTAGTTCTTTATATAAATATTTGTTAGTTTACCAATTAGTCATTATCATATTTTCTTTCATAGGTAACAGACTTCGGCCTTCACGAACTGAGATATTGTGCAGAAAACGAATTAATTGGAGAACATCAATATTATAGAGGTAACTCGAGTGGAAAAAGGAGTATTAATAAAACTAGTTCCATTTATATTTGGTATGCAGTTTTGACAGTAATATCAGTCAAAAATAAGAGCAAAACTGTAGGAGTTTCTCATTGACCCGTCTATGTATTATGGGTTTGCGATTTAAGAGCCTTAAAATGTTTGTAAACCGTCATATTTAATTATTATTTTTATGTAACTTAGCCTTTCCTCGATCATGGTGTTATATGCAGATCTATTGGGTTAGTATATAATATTAATAAAATGTATGAGTTGCCGAGCCTTTTTCAGGTTTATTGTGGAAATCTCCGGAACTATTGAGACAGTTAGAAGATCCTAACGGAACTGTGGGTGGCACCCAAAAGGGCGACGTCTACGCGTTTGGCATAATTTTATATGAAATTTTTTCTAGAAGAGGTCCCTTCGGTACTACTGCCTTGGAACCAAAAGGTACGAATAACATGGAAATAATTTAGTACTGAATTGTGATCAAATTTAAGATGTTTCAACACAAAGTTGAAATTAAAATGACTGTAAAATGTTCACCGTTATATTTGTGTACAGAGCGACATGTCAAATTGGAATACTTGATTCAAACTAAGGAAAAATACTTTTGTGTCTATGTTCCGTAATGTATTGCCAATATAGAGTATAGAAACATGGGATAATTTTAAAATTTTCTTAAACTGGCATTTCTATTAATCCGCCTTGAAGTAGCGTGGACGTAAAAAGAGTCGCAAAAAATGCTAAATCCATATGGAAATCATATATGAGACCAAAAAGTGTCGCCCTACGTCGCTGCGCCACTGTGTGCCGGCGACGCACACGGCGGCGCAGCGTGTGCGGAGGGCGGAGAGTGAGGCGGCGGCGCGCGTGTGTCGCAGACATCGTGGAGCGCGTGAAGCGCGCGCGCGCCGACGGCGAGGAGCCGTTCCGGCCCGACACGGGCGCGCTGCGCGGCGCCGCCGACGACTACGTGGTGGCGTGCATGCGCGACTGCTGGGCCGACGAGCCCGCCGCGCGCCCCGACTTCGCGCTCATCCGCACGCGCCTCAAGAAGATGAAGTCCGGCAAGTCAGTGCCTCATTGTCGTTGGCCCCTTCCATTCTTTACCTTTTATATGTTCCCGGTCGCCGTCCGACCTGGCGGTTTTAAAACCTTTGAAACTAAGGTTCCGTACATAGTAATACTGTGTATACCATAAATCTAAACGTGTGTTTCCTTTCAAACATTGATTTCTAGTTAATGTTATGGTATCACTAGTTTAGCGTAACATTTTTAGATATTTGCAGTGGTACCATTATATTGTATATAAATTTTTGATTTCTAGATTTAAGTTAAAAAATATTATCATTCCTAACGTACAGTCTATTAATGTTATAATCATAACCACAACATAGAAAATATTTTTTGTTTCATTCTCATTTTGTTAATATTGATATATCCCAGGTCCAGAAACATCATGGACCAAATGATGGATATGATGGAGAAGTATGCCAATAATTTGGAGGAACTAGTCAACGAGAGAACAAGATTGCTGATAGAGGAAAAACAAAAGACGGAAGACTTACTGCACAGAATGCTCCCAAAGTAAGTTGTCGATTTCAGGTAATATTTTGGACATTTTCGACATTCACGATCCCCACAAAATTAATTTCCCTTTCTAATTTACTTATCGTATGTTTGTTGCTTTAATACGTGTAGCGAAGCTCTCGGCGTACGTATGTACTCATTCGTTTGAGTCAAATCACAAAAAATCATTTCACTATCGATGTCAACATTGGACAACGCCGGTTACATATCAGTGTAACGATTAAACAAAACATCGTGGACATGTCAATGTTAAGTATTGCATCGGTCGCCTCCCGTCGTACGGCTATCTATAAGTTTGTAATGTGATTTACGAGAAGCGAGTCGCACGATCACTATGCATGCCGATGTTATTATGACTGTTGTTGTAAAATAATATAAACCGGTATTGAGCGATCCGTAATCCCCTTATGTTACTAATAAAACCGTGTAACAGATTGGTGTAATTAATGTACATGTAAGAGATAAGGAAGACGCAAATACAACAAGCTGCATCACTCTCCCGGCTGACTGCAGTGGTGTGCGTACTGGTTTACATTCAGTCCAGTCGTGTTGCTTTTTATTTTTATTTGTTTCGTTTACATATCTGTAGAGACCGTCGATGTATTGCGATTTATGTATTCGACAATGATCTATGGAAACGCATTTCAATTGTACACGGGAAGGAAATTTTATTGTTGATGTTCGTTTTAAAGTAATATTGTTATATGTTTCTGTATATTATTATGTTCGGTTCGTTCGATATGTATGTAATAAAACGCACGATAAAACCGCGCAACGTCGATACGTTCCCGATAGGGCGATTCGAAATTTTCCAACTTTCGACATGGACTCGATGTAAAACAGTAGTAAGTACATACTCTTTTCAAAAAAAAAGAAGGAAAAAATCTAATTGTATTCACTTTGTTGTACTTGTGTTCTTTTCCAGATGTGGAGGTTGAATCCATTATAGAAATGTCGTGAAAATGTCTTGAGGTAATTAACTCCCTACTGGTGATTGTAGTTAATACTTACGGTTTGTCTTACGCTGTAGGCATCGAGTACCGCGTGACGTGTCGCGTCTCAGTTCTTGTATTGACCGACTACGGCTTGCTTGGGATTTTGGTGGTTTTCTGTGGCACATTGCGTTCGGTGTTGGAATTACGCTCGCTTCTCACTATCGATTCCGTTAATCCGTATCTAGGTATGTGGGTGTGTTTGTATCCTGATTTTCCTATAATTATTTATTTTAGAGGCATGCGTCTTACTATATTTTAACTTTTACAGTTTATGTCACTTTTATATTTCTATGTAGTGTACCGGTAAATTAATGATCTTTACGTAATGTTACGTTTACTTTTTATATCTCTAACCGTCAGTTTACTGTCGCGATCGCGAGACAGCTGAGATTATCGAAAGTAAACGTTTGTAAAAAAGATAAATTCAATGTGTGCATTCAATCGTAAACTCGCAGGCAATTGACAAAAATGATCGAAATAATAAAAAAAGAAAATCATGTTACAAAAATATTAGTGTTGTTTGATTGTAGTATTTCTTTATAGACGTCTCATTTCTTAGGGCCTTTTTTTTAAAAGTTAAAACGATTTGGAACCTATTAAAGTTAAAACGTTTTCTTGGCTCATATTGCGCGTGAGGTGTTTCCTATTTATCCAGGGTTCACAGAATTCACCGAACTGCCTGCTGATGCTTCCGTTCGGAGAGGAAGCATCTGTTGTTTAATACGAAATAGCTTACTCGCTCGTCGTCACCAAGTTGCCGAATAACATGAGGAAAACCTGATACTATAACAAACATTTGTTTATTGCCTGCGATATGGTTAAGTGCGTTCAGTATCGATGATGGCGCATTCTGTATTCATTTGATTAGTGTTAAATTTGTTTTTTTTTTAAATTGTAATGAATGGTAGACGTAGCCGTAGTTGTCTTGTAAGTAATTCTAGTTGTAGTTATTAATAATTTAAGCATGGTTTAACACGCTCTATGTAAGAACACTATGTTCTCACCACTCTCACCGGATATGATGATCCTTAGTTACGTCGTTCTTCTATAATTTTTCACTCTTCATCATAGTTAACCATTGCGGTTTGAATAGCCTTAGACCGTTCGCCGGTTGGGATGGAGTTAATAATAATAATGATATAAACGGCGGTCTATTTTGTCGTAGGTCGGTCGCGCACCGTCTGACGACCGGCGAGGGCGTGGAGCCGGAGTCGTTCGACTCGGTCACGATCTACTTCAGCGACATCGTGGGCTTCACCGCCATGTCCGCCGAGAGCACGCCGCTGCAGGTCGTCAACTTCCTCAACGACCTGTACACGGTCTTCGACAGGATCATACGGGGCTACGATGTCTATAAAGTGGAAACCATCGGCGACGCGTACATGGTGGTGAGGATTTCCGTTCCGTGAGATCGTTTGTTGCGCTACGGGCGAGCGCCGCCGCGCCCGAGCGCACGACAAATGACGACTGTCAGTGGAACATGACGCAGGCGAAGCTTTTCGCTTTCAGGTTTCCGGCTTGCCGATACGAAACAACGACAGGCACGTGGGCGAAATAGCGTCGATGGCACTCGAGCTACTCAACGCAGTCAAGAGTCACAAAATATCGCACAGGCCTAATGAAGTTCTTAAATTGAGAATAGGCATTCACACAGGTGGCCTATGAGTTGATTTAAACCTTTATTTTTTTTATAAAATCCATTGTAAGGTAACTGTGGTTTTCTAAAATGCATTTATCAATGAACCGTTTTCTTCCCTGTTCTTAAAATATTTCAATGAACATTCAGTTCGTCTGTCCAGGTGATATTTATGAATAATATATTTGTGGACATCAGGTGCCGTGGTGGCCGGAGTGGTGGGACTAACGATGCCTCGCTACTGTCTGTTCGGCGACACGGTCAACACGGCCTCTCGGATGGAGTCCAACGGAGAGCCGCTCCGCATACACATATCGCCTAGTTGTAAGCAAGCGCTGGATAAACTTGGAGGCTATATCGTCGAACCGAGGGGCACCATACCCATCAAGGGGAAGGGACAGGTTAGAACAGATTATTATAGAATACTAGCTTTTACCCGCGACTTCGTTCGCGTGGAATAGTGTCTTTTGCGATAAAAGTATCCTAGGAAATTAAAATGCTGCCCCAAGTCACTGTTCCACGCGGACGAAGCCGCGGACAAAAGCTAAAAAAGTTTTTTCTTCTGAAAACTGTCCTATGTTACTTCTAATACGTGCAAGAACATGTGTACAAAGTTTCATGATGATCGGTTAAGTAGTATTCGCGTGAAAGCGTAACAAACAAACTTACGTTCACATTTATAATATTAATAATTTGATAATTTTTATAATTTTTATGTGCGATACCAGAGGCCTATATCAAGCGGTTCTCTAATTAAGTAACGTCCGAGCCACATCTGGCGAGGTATAGCGTAGTGCATCTGTTACTACCAAACAATTATGGATACGCTCAGAGCCGCTTTCGGTCGCCGGCCACAAAAACTGCAAAACAAACGAATCTCTCTTATTTATTTGCTTGTGTGTTTCGTTTAGGGAATTCGAGCATGCTCTGTGCTGCGTTCGCCAGACGCGTGCTGGCCCTGACAATGGACTTTCTGGCCGATGGATGGATGAGACATGACTGGATTTTATATTTGCAGTTGCAAACGTATTGGTTGGTTGGCGCCACTGAAAAAGCGATTCAAAAGAGACCGGTCGAGGGCGAAGAGCGGCCTCTATTTTGTCGACCGCGGAGAAGTCCGAGACTCGCGGATTCCAGACATCCTTCAATATCAGGTTAGCGCATTATTTAAGGCCTTGTTTGCATATTCGTTCACTGCACGCATGATTTGTTTAGTAACATTTGTGTAATAACGAGTGATAATTCTTTTTCTTGTTTGATTGATGAATTGTGAATGTTATGTTTTAATTTGTGTGTGTCAATAAAAAATTTGATCCCGTCGGAATTTGGTAAACTGTCTGTTATTTATGTGTTAGTTCTTTGCAAGGTATTTTTATTATCGAATTTCTTTTTGTATTCATTCTTATCGTCCTAAATATCTTCCGTCGACCGATGGCTATAGATCGTTTACCAGTTCGGTTGGGATTCCGGGCATGTAATTTAACGTCAATCACTTCATTAACAAGCTTTAAATGAGCCCAAGGAGAGAATCTGTGAACATTTTAAAATATAGCCATTTGCATTTGAACATAGTCATCAAAATAGCACAATAACATTATGCCAATTACGAGCCGTGGAATCGTTCGAGTAGGCGCATCGATAATGGCAAAGAAAGTGCATTCGGGCGAACAGCTGTCTGCGGCGGTCGCGGTGGTCGCATGTGCGTGAGCATTTCTTGCAAGCGTGTCTAAGGTGTCTGTCCGGTGTGTACTCGTAGAGGTGCGCGGCGAGGGCGCGTGGGGCGTGCGCCAGCGCCTGCACAGCGGCGCGTCGCTGGGCGCGCCCGCCTCGCCGGTCGTGCGCCGCCGCGCCGCCGACGCCGCGCCCGCACCGCCGCCCGCCGCGCGCGCCAGGTACGACCAACGTTACGAACATTAACAGTCTTTTTAATATTGTATCGGTTGATATATGTACTTTGATTTTTTTATACTTAATAATTGTGTGTTCCAATAACTATAGTGTTTGAATGGATTGTTAATCTTGTATTTTGTTATTAAATAATGAAATAGAAAAGTAATTATATTTTCGGTTTAGTGTGGGAACGTCACGGTATATCTTTTTAACAATACGTGATAGGAATCTGGGCTGATATATTTTTTATTTTTACCTCGACGATAAACAATGGCATATAAAGTGTGCGAGTAGAGATTAGTAAGTATGCGTCGCGCGGGTTGCAGACATGCCCTGAGCTCCATCGCGTCGTCCACGGCGTGCGACGAGGGCGAGGGCGAGGGGCTGCGCGCGGCGCAGTCGCTGGACGTGCTGCCGCGCCGCGAGCCCCGCCTGCGCCGCGGCCACACCACGCGCTCGCTCGACGTCGACGCCGCCGTCGCCACGGTCTCGGGGCCGCTCTTCAACGGCACCATCATCGGTATCGTCACCGACGACTCGCCCAAGACCGAGGAGGACAGCCCGCTCATTCGCAAAAGCAGCCTATACAACAAGCTCGATCGGACCAAGCGCAAGGTGCACGACGCCAACTACATCGAGTTCTACAAGAAGTGGCGGTCGCTGGAGAACATCGCGGACGTGAAGGGCGACATGCGCAAGATGCCGCGGTTCGCGATCCGCTCGTGGCTGCTCGGCATCTTCAGCGGCGGCACGCGCTCCAGCAGCTCGTCGTTGCGCCGCGCGCCGCCGCTGCTCGACCGCGAGTCTGCGGTCTGACCTTATCCTATCCTATCCCTATCGTATCGGTGTATATTAAGTATATGTATATGAAATGCTGTTGTAAATAATACGTGTAAGTAAAACGATGTTACCGTGAATTGTGAAATAAGAGTTTAATGTTATTAAATAATTTCTATTGAACGAGGTCTCTTAATAATACTGACATAGATCACATGTTAAACGCTACGAATGTCACGCACGATGACGAATAGCTGACCGGCTCTAGTAGGACACGTCGATGTGAGTCTTCAGTTGGGCGTCTCGACTGAAACTAGCAACTACAGCAACTTCTGCCTCCATACGGGAAGCTTCTCGGAACGGTCGGCAGATCGTTAACTCGCGATCGTAGAAGTTTGGCAGGCGATCGCGGCTAATGACTAGGAAGCGAGCGAGCGAGGCGGGGCTAGGCGTCGGCGAGCAACGGGATGCCGGCGGGGTCGTCCAGCCCGTTGACGAGCAGGCGGATGTCGCAGGCCGGCGCCTTGCTCTCCGCCGTCTCGATGATGGGACACGACACGCTGGCGTACTCCTGTCGGAGGCTCGGTGCCTCCAGCAGGTCGCTGCGCTGTGTCGGCGCCAACCGACTCTCGCCTACCACCTGTTGCGGGAGATATGAATCATTGAGCATAAAATATAACGTAACATCACGCCTGTAATCCCTTAAGGGGTAGGCAGAGGAGTGTAGTACACCCCCACATTTCACCAGTTACGTT
>DWDX01000803.1:0-22713 GCA_018245675.1 Agara michaeli | reverse complement strand
TACGATGACTAAAGTATGACTTTCATTGAATGTGTATTGACTTTATGTATGTACCTTGTAATGAATAAAACAGTTTGAATTTGAATTTGAATAAGTCGTTATAGTTCCTTGGAACGCATTTTGAATAGAGCAATGTTAGTCTGGTGTTTTAAAGTGAATTCTCCCGTTATGGACATCTGGGCTCCATATGTCTGACACGATCTGATTGTCTTGAGCTACGTACATTTATAGGATTAAATATTATTACATATTACAGTAAAGACAATATAGTAAAGAAATTTACGGCAGGCATTCGGCCTTAATACATATATTCGGAATGGTTTAAATGAATGACAGATGTTCCTAAGACAGTAATTGTCTTAACAATTAATTTCGTATACCCGACTCTAGCATAGTACAATAAGTACAGAATATTAGACATTTAAGTGATTATTATGCTTTAAGTAATATAACTAAAAGTAAATAGTAATTAAAAATAAATAAAAATAACTATACTAAATATAAAACGAGTTCAAACCGCTGTCTTGTGGAAGGGTACCCAAGAGACTGGCTGCGTTCCCTCTTTGGACGGCTAGGCAAAGTAAGCGCCAGCTCTAGGATCAACTGTCACGTCAAGCAAGCCCGATGATACATCTTTATAAAAACGTCGCGCTTCTGGCCCCCACGGACCAACGGTCTCATGCTTATATGTATAATAAATAAATATTATATTCTGATTTTATTTTATTTTATCCATTTTGACAAAAAAAATACATACACAAAGCAGTGATAGCCTAGTGATTTGAAATTCTGCCTCCCACTTCGGCGCTTTAAGTTTGAACCTGGCACGCACTTCTGACTTGTTACGTGCGTTTTATAAATGAAATTTAAGTATCACTCGCTATAACGGTGAAGGTAACCCAGCACGCTTCAGAGATTTTATAATGTATATAATATTTTTTGTGGTGTATGAAGTCTGCCAATCCGCACTTGGTAACTCTCTCTCGCCATAAGAGGAGATCAGGTTCGAGTTCAACAGCGGACCAATAACAAAGTCAAAAAAATAGAAGTCAACATGGAAATAAAGTCGAAAGCCTATCCATTTTAACTTTGTATTTATTGGTAAAAAAGTATAAAATCGCACAATTATATCAATACACAATTGTATGGTCATATCCTCCTTATTGTTTTAAATCCTTCAGATTCCACAATTGCTTGACGAAGTAGTTCTCCGTTAACATTTTTATATTCCTCGAATCTTCGACTTCGTGTATAGGCTCGTCAAACGACAGTATGTTCACTCCTTTGGATATTAGGTTTTTATTCTTGACAGGTTCCTTATATTCTGAAAAGTAATGAATAAATTATTCAATTTAGTTACAGTTTAACAGTTATACACATACAAATCGGCAGAATACCGTTCCTTCAAAGTCGACATGGCAATGGCGACTCCTCTGGTGTTGCAAACTAAACATTTATGTAAACATCATTAACTACCTGGAAATTTGTTTTGTGCATAAATAGGTTGTTGCTTCTTTTTTTCCACAAATACTTTAAATAATTCCTTTGCAAGACGAACGTTGCCATTTTTTAAATAATGTTGAATTCGTTTAGCTATATTATAATTTACGTCTGCGTTTAAATCGATGCCAGCGCTTTCTTTCGTTTTAATGTAAAGCTGTAAACGATTAATTATCAGCTGATTTATAATTTGATCTCTGTTTATTTTAATTATGTCATTATCGTCCGTGTCACCCAGTGTAGGCATCATTAACCGCTGCAGAGATTCTTTGTTTATTCTCGGTCTTAAATTTATATCGTCCGTTATGAGTTTGCTACCAGTACTTTCTCGTACAACATCGGATATTTTTTTGTTAATACTAATATGAGTAGCAGCGTTATCTACAAACTCCTTAAATTCGTTTCGATTCTCTTGAGATAACTCCTTAATTATTTCGAAAGATTTATTGATACTTTCCAGAACTTCTACATACTGTATTACATCCGCTTGAAGAGTTTTTAATAACATTAATCTATCTGAAGGAGCCACGCTTGATTGAATGGCTAAATGTTTGTATGAGCTGCCAGATAAGTCTACTTTGTCCATCATTTCTTTTAGTTCTTTATAAGATTTTGTGTTTTGCTTAAGATTTCTCCGAGTAGGTAGCTGATATTGTTTGTCTAGATTTTTTATTGCCCGCTCCCACACAATAGCTGATTTAGGCCTGGGGGATATGGCGACATTGCTTCTTCTGCTTGGTGAAAACGATTTCATGTCTGATTGTAGGGCATCTATAAACTTCTTTATTTTGTGGATAGGGTTTGTATCTAGTTTATTCTTTAAATTATCATCTCCGACGTCGTTATCGGCCCTCAAAATATTGTAAATGCAAGGAAGAGCGTCTGCTATATTAATGTTATTTTTAGTTTTTACACCATTTTCCATCTGAAGCGCAGCTAAATCCTGTAATATTGTTTGCAAATCATTCTTGAGCTTATTTTTTATTGATTCGGATTTTTGGGGTTTAATTTCTGAAGAAATTGTAGAGCGTGTAGCTAATGTTGTACTCTGTTGGGTTGTCATTCGATGAATAGTATTTATAGAAGGGGTACTGCTTTGATTCTTAACAATATCTGACCTGTCTTTCAGTACATTCAATAAATCACTAAGAGACTTAATTTTGTAAAATTCCGATAAATTATATAGAATACTTCCTTCAACATCAGAAAGTGGTGTACCAACTGATTTCTGTAAATTGGTGAAAAAGCAATTGGGATGCTTCTGAATATTGCCTAAATAATCTATAATCATTTTGTCTTTGTTAGTCATGGGTCCACTTCCAAGATCAATGTTAAATATCTTCTCTATATTTTTCTTCGCTAAATCATCTTTTCTCAATAGATTGTAACTTTGTACCTCTTTTGTTATCTTTTTGCCATGTTTATTGGGACTTAATAAATTAGTAATTTTACTTAAAAGATGACCAAAAATATTTAATGAAACGTTTTCATCTCTAGACAAATCTTGGTCTTTTATAGTTGATAGTTTTTTAATATCATATCCAGTGTGTGTATTCAAATCAGTTAAATTGTTCTGTATAAGTTCGTATTTCTTTATTAAGGTCAAAACGTCATTGATTCTATTAATAGCATTCGTTGTCGCTGTTTTCGCTTTTTCTAAACTAGTTTTATACTGTTTTTTAGTATCAGTATTATTTGTTGCATTCGTTTTGGCCATATTTTCCGTACAATTATTATTTTCTGTTTTAATGGGATCAGCTTCTTCAAAGTTTGTACACAAAGAAACATTTTTAATGTCTTTGTTTTTATCGAAAACATTAGATAGTTTATCTAAAGCATTCTTCAGAAAAAGTTCCTGTCTCAAACTCAACGGTTCTTCAAACAACTGCAATAAATTATTTATTTTTGTATGTTTCATCTCTTCCGTTTCAAAGGATCCTTCAGTCGCATCATTTTCCATGTCCCATAACTTATTTAATAAATTACCGGCAATGAAAGCCATAGCTGTCAACGTATCGTTTTCTGGAGTAAAAGTTATGTTAGAAAGAGGCTTAATATTTGGATCTCCTATTATTTCTGTACCACGTGTCAATTCATTAACGACCAACTTCGACAGGTCTTCGTTTTTAAAACGTTGTGAATAATTTCCTAGCATTTTATGTATTTCTTCGTGACTTAACCCATTAATTCTATCTTCTAGCGGGTGTTGAGAATCCACTTTGTTTTCTGCGACATGATGTTCAAAATCATGTGGATGATTGTATTCAATATGTAACAAACTGAGGTCGGAGTCGTTATTGGACCCCACGCCGGCTCTACGTGAAAACGTCACCATATCTCCAGCACCCATTTTTCGGACTCCTATAGTACCAGTGCTATTAGAGTGCTGCAATGTGTCTGCAATTGTACAATTTTTGCCAGCGTTAAAGATAATTGCAAAAATTAAGAAAGCCCAAATTCGAAAGCTATTCTTAATTCTTATTCCACTCGTATACCATATATTAAAACCTATAATCCCAACTAAATTACCTTCGTTAATTTCATCGACAGTCTCATAGAACTGAACCGTAGCGTTATGGCTGTCTTTTTCGGCGGATCGCTTATATCTTGACAATATAGCAATTAATTCTTCATCGAAATCAAACTTCTTTTCTGGAACTGGATTGACACATTTTAATACGTGTCCAAACTTTTGAATAGTTTTAAAAATGATACTTACTTTAAGGCAATCAATCACACACAACTTCTAATAGTGTAGAAAGATTAATAATTAGGATCAATCCACACTATTCTGTTCGCTATCAGATCTACTCTCAGTTCCGCCAGTAAATCAGACTATAAGGTGTGACGATGTCTCATGATATCATAGTCATTATTTTTACTACTGTTACTAGTATCATTGCTATTGCTATTATATTTGACAAAAAGCGAGAGGCGGTCGATCAAAATAGTGTACATTAACAAAATAAATAAGCATGTTCGTGTGTCGTAGCGTGCTGTATTTAACGGGGACGTGCATTAGTGCTCTCTTCGAGATACTTTGATAATGTACCCTGAAACAGAGATAGCGTTCGGTGATAAAGGGAAAAAATTGTGCACAAAGCCGCCGTAGAAGTGGAACTTCTTGCTCATCATGTTTAGATGGGAACGAAACGAAATATATTTTATGAATGACCATTTCTCTAAGTCGAAACAATCAACATTTTAAAATAAACATCGAAGCCTAAGCAATAGTAATATTAGTATTATCATAAGAGTGACAGTACTAACATTACTAATGCATTTCAGACTGGAACTGTAACGTTCTTAAACATAAAGAGAAGCTAATATTTGACAATTTAATTATTCGTACATCTTTTTAAATGTAAGACTTCAGCGAAACAAGTAAAACCACTATTATATAATAATTGACTTTACTCAGCAAGCGGACGTTGATTTTCTCACCTAGCAAAAGATCTTCTTCCGATCTCGAAGGTGGGGGTACAAGGGACCCCGGACCTCGTTTTGGTTTTTGTCGCAATCCTTAAAGAAAAAAATTATATTATGGTTATGCATTTCAAGTTATATACGCACTTTTTAAACAAATTTTATAAGAAGATCGTTGCCACGTTTTTGATGGTGGTAATAAGTTAACAATCGAATATTTTAAGGTCTACTTATTCGATTGGGGATCGATTAAACATACAACAACGAAAATATTTCATCAAAAATTTCAAATACACATTATAAAAACACTAGGTGTAACAGGTGTTACAGGTGCCTGATCAGATTAAGTAGCAAGTAACAAACCTACTCAAAGTCCACAGAACTCTTACCACTATAAAGGTTGTCCAATGCATTTCGTAACGTCATGTCGTCTATGGCAACGTTCTCGTATTCCCCGGGACACTCCCTAACATGGTAACATTTCCACCGGCCGTTAGCATCACACGAGCATCGAGTGCAACCGCTGCATGAGTTTGCTAAAAAAAGGACAACAGTTTTTTATAATTAAAAATTTATCGAGCAATACGTAACTAAAATTTATGACATTTCTCTTATAAAATATGAGTGCTAATAAAAATAAGTTAGATCGGTTTTGTTTATCTTGTGTCAGTTTCGTAACATAGGTTTTTTTCCGTGAATGGGGTGTTAACCCATTGCACAACCCCCGAAATGCTGGAGGACCGCACCCGTCGTTGGTCAGCGAACCCATCGGACTTGGCCAGTAGCTAGCTAGGCTGTACTACTGACCGTCCCCCCATCCGCTACCCGGGGGACGCTCCTCTACGCCGTGAGGGCCAGCGGCGATTTAACATAGCCGACTGGCAGAAAGTTGCGCAGGACAGGAAGAGGTGGCGTCTTCTCGTGTCAGAGGCCAAGATACACTTTGGGTCGTCGAGCCATCTTAGTAAATAAGTAAGTAAGTAATAAAAATAAGTTAAATTAAGAACTGTTTTTAAACGTACAGTGGACTTCAAATTTCGATGTTTTATACTGCATTATTAAAATCGATTATAACGATTACTCACCTTCAGAACAATCGGAATATTCGGATATAAATGGTACGCATTTCGAGTCCTCTAATCCGCTACCAACTGGAAATTATAATTTATTATTACAGACATTCAACTACAACATCTAAACGTAACAAGAAAGAATAATAAATAATTACCTCAATGTCTATCGATTTTAATTAGTAAATAATTTAAAAACACATTTCATAAATTACTGTGAAAGTTTAATATTATACACACTGTATCAAATAAAGAACGATATATATAAAGATGAATATAAAAAAGTTCTTTATAGAGAGTATAGGTTTCCAAAATCGTGCCAATATAAACTTTAAGGAGTGGTCGAAAATATGTTCAATTAAAATAGTCAAAACGTAACGTGCTAATTCAGTGCGGAACAAATGATGGTGCATGTGCTGTCTTTAATATTTGAAAGTGTATCGTGGAGATATCGAGATCAAACACAAACATTCTAGCGAACACTTTAATGACACTCGAACACGTTATTCGTATAAAAATAAAAAAATAAACACGTAACAATGTGAACACTCCCAACAACTTGTCACCGAGAACTTTACAACACTTGTCACTAAACATTCAAAAACAATAATCAACAATAAAACATTTTCTTATCATCTCCTCTAATATATAGAGAAATTATTAATAATATTATGAAAACCACTGTCGTAGCTGTGTACTCTCATATTTCATAAATCTAGTGTTATGCGTATATTCTGTTTCAAAATGTAAATTAATCGATGTCGTCGCGCTGTGCAGAAATATTTTTCATTTAGAATATAACGTTCTGAAGTTGCGCTTCTTCATTTTTAATTTCAAGCTCGGTAAACGATAAATGTTGATTTTAAAAACAGATCTTCCATGAAGTGATCTTTTAACCTTGCGTGGACATGATCATAATATATTTATTCGTTTTTCTTCATGTGTTCTATTTCTACCCAAGTTTTTTTTCTGTTGTCTACTATCTGTTAATCATTGTTGACAATGAAGTCCACGTAGTCCCCGCGCGGGCCACCGGACATAATGTTCTCCTTGGGCACCTTCCGTCTCAGCGAGCGGATCTTGTTCCGGACCTGCTCGTGGAGGTTCCGACGATGACCATCGGGGTGGTCGCAGCACAGCGTATCGCCTCCTGCAAACCAATCTCCAGTTTAGGTATCCACGAACTATAGCGAGTATACATGAAACCGACATGTCCAGAGACATCGAAATATTCGCGCGGTCGAAGAAAACTTTTGAATTTCGTCATTAAGATCGGCAAGAGGCGATACGTGAACATTAACGCTCAAACCACTCCAAAGATAATGTTTATTTATTTTAAAGTGTATCCACAGTTTTTGTTTTATTCTACGATAATACATAATACAATAACACGTAGTATATTTTTAAAACTGATAGCAACGGATCCCCCAAATCAATTTTACACTACACGTACACGTAAGAATATGAAACAACACTATTATAACATAAGTATCGTTAAACATAAAGAAAATGTTGTGCAAATAACCAGAAATACGGATTATAGCCCAGAGCATCAGCCAAAATTGTGAAAGACGTAGAGAACTACCATGTTCCATTAACTCGAAGACTCCGTCGTCCATCTTCCTTCGCAGTCGGTACGATAATTGTCTAAAGTAAGCCGGTCGGTCTTGTTGAAACAGAAGCCTGTATGCATCTCTTGCAGCGTCAGGGCGTCGGACTATTCGGTAATACTCGCAGAAATAGACATTTCTAGAAATGCAGCCGACGCCCTTCCCGCTCACTGAGCAGATGCAATAGAAGCAAATGTCCTTTTTGGAGTAGTCCAGGAGAGAGTCGACGTCGCTGGCCACGTCTATGTCGGTATCGTTGGCATTGATGCTGTTGCTATAGTAGGATCTCCCGCGCCTGCACTTCGCCTTTGCTTCGTAGGGAATTTCGTCGTTGTGCCAGATGAAGTCTACAGATTAGGTAAAGTATTATAAATTGTGAGTTGAAATGGATCGAGATGTTTTTAAGATTACAAAACATTCAGGATAGTATTTATGGTTATTTTCAGATGTTCTTTTTATAGGTTAAACTGAGGCTAAACCGGGCTAATGCAACGAGGTTTTATTCATATACAACACATGATGCAAAGACTCACACGGCCTAATTTTATGTTAACTTGACTTGAGCTAAATGATTATTTATTTAACGTGTATGTGTTTGATCAATCTCATGTAAACGTAATTGAAAATACGACACTGAAGACAGCACATTCCAATTCATTGTCAGCTCTGGAACCGGCACCCGCACCGACCTCTTCTAATCCTGTAGGCTAAGGACCTTTCATGAGAGAACGGTGGATGTTTGTCAAACTCTTCCCTAATCTTGGCCATTCGTAGACACTCGTTGACGTTTCTCGCCAGTCTTCTGCTACAGTACTCATCTTTTCCTTCGACAGAACACACACATATTTGACAGTTGTCATCGCCGGGGCCACTGTACATGTGTGTCCTTCTAGTTTCCAAACTACCTTGGTCCTCCTTGTCCATATTTGGTGTATCTTTCTTTAGTTCGATTCTAATGGTGGTACGTCCCGGTATACATTTGAGACCTAGTGTTTTCAGATTTTCGGGGTGCGGCTGGATGCGATTGTACAAAAAGTCTAGAAAGTAAGCTTAAATAAGTGAGAAAATAGCTTTTTGGTACGTATAGGCTATCTCTTTTACAAAAACCAGTAATAATTTTTTACTAAGAACCATTTATGGTGTTTCCAAAAAGCAGTCTATTGACATTTTTTGTATTTTGTCTTTTCCTATTTATAAACACACCAATTAAGCGACCACATTGGCGCAAGTCGCGCTGTAGATCGCAGAAACGTATGCACGTAACGATGTTACAGCTCATTATCTTTCATGTCTCTCAAGCTCTCCGAAAGCTTGAACATCAAAATTGTAAAGCAGCTTTCATAACGACTCTTGGAAACAAGCTCTTTTGCACCCACTCCTGGACACGGGTGTCTTTCGCAACTGGGCCAGACCAAGAAACAAACTGCACCATGCTGTTCCGTTTTAAACCGGAACACTCGCAAGGCCCAGGTCTGCGCTCCAAAATATATATGTTATGCTACATGCAAGAAAATACACATAAAAATGGTGATCATCAATCCAGATGTCCAGCTTACCAGATGTCAAAATCATCTCCCAATAACACAATCATTTGACTTTGTAATAGTTATAGTTAAACATTCTCGCCTGTTTCCCGTAGGGATAGGTAGAGACTTAATATGTCCAGCGGCTAACTTCGCCAGTAAGCTACCTAATATTACCTTAACAAATTACAAGCACTAGATATAATATCGCTCACCAGCCTCCACCTGCGTGTGAGCGACCAGCAGAGCAGCCACCATCAGGAGCAGCACGTTCATGTCGGCAGATTGAAGTGGATTCTAATATCAACGCGTTTTATATGAATTGTCGCCTCGATACACCCAGCGCTGCCCAGCTCACCGCCAGGGACGAACTTTACTGCACAAATGATTCTAATGTTTTTTTATTTTTATCAGGTGGCCCGTGTGCCTGTTTGCTAGGTTAATTTTATAAAAAGAAATAATAAATTAAAATCATAAACGTACATTGCATAACAGAATGTAGCAAACCAGCACTGACTGAAACAGACTGCTGAGTAAAAGGTTGTGGATTCGAGTCCCATATTTAACACGTACTCGTAGTTGTGTGATCACCGCGAGTAATTATTGTAGTCGATGTAGGTATCTTATCTTGTGATTTATGATAACGAGATCACGGAACAGGCTCGGTTGTGTTTGCAATGGAATGACCACGAGTTTTGCCATAGTTCTTATTACAATACAGTTAAGCCAATTTCTCACAGCGATGCTGTTAAAATCAAAGTGAAATTCGAAGAGCCGCGTCGCTACGCCGATGTATTATTATTATTAGAGTGCGACCAATCCGTCCCTGGCGTAATGAATGAGGCACAGTACAATATCGACGTCCGCAATAAGAGAAATGATCGTAAAACCTTATCGGGCCACCTGCGCCGTCCGCCGGCACCCTCTCTACCGCCGGGAACTGCATCGAAATAGTATTGATGCCAACCTCACGGCTACGGTCGATTAACCGACTCTTCAACAATCTACAGGAAAGAAATCATTTCATGACATAAAATTTAATTGATAGCATAAATATTAATCATTATTTTATTTATTTGATTTTTGCTTTTTTTTTTTGCTTTAGCTCATTTGGCTTTGATGTTATGATGTGAAATCAGGATGGGTTTCAAGAATTTCAGGTATTAATTGAAGACCAATATTTTATTTGTTTAATTCTTTCTGTACATACAGTTTACCAATAAATACGTAATAAATAAATTTTTAAGCATGTTCTTTCAAAAACAATAAAATCCTGCTCAAACGAAAATTGACATACAATTTAATTTTACCGATATTTCCTGTTACAATACTTTATTAAAGTTTATGTTAGTCTACATCGAGACAACAGCAACATATGGAGCAAGCTTTGAGCAGTACGGTCACCTCGTAGGGTACCCCTACGTATATCCTGCCTTATTTATGCAGGGAATGTTAGGGTACGTTTCTCTTAAAGTAAGACGAGAAGTATCGTTAATGGAATACTTCTACAAGTTCATCACAGGGAGGGTTTCGAACCCCATGGTGCTAGAAAGGATATCTTTGAGTGTTCTACATATACTGTTTGCAGTCCCCGGTTGCAAAATGGTGATGGCAAGGGAGTCGTCGCTGATCCGCTCACTGACTCTGCTTAATGGTGTTCTGGCTTGGGACTCAAGTTTGGACCTATTTGCGTCAACGCCTGCTGTATTTCGCAGAACAGCAGAAAGATTTATACAGACATTGTAAATGACTTGGATTACTCTGTACTGTTGTAAATAAATAAATAAATAAATAAAGATAATTTCGTAATAAATTAATACCAATAAAACCGATATAGACTAGATATTAATACGTGAGTGAAATTCACTAGACAGGCAAAGAAGCGCATTTTCCTCGCATAGGAGTAATCTAAGATAGACTATTTACACTAGCCAACTGACACAATCAATATACCCCAAAGATTGGCCATAGAAAAGTCATGACAAATGAACATACATCTTTGTCATTGTCATAATCCTTAGCTATGTCTGAGAGGCGGGACCACATGAGGTACATGTCTTCCGGACTGAGCCCGTGGACTGATGCGAGGTTCCAGTACACGCAGGCCAGGGACGAGGGTCTGTGCAAGCTCATGCGGGACTCGTGGGTCAGTTTCAAACCGAGCTTCGAGCTGGCCACCAAGTACGTGAAGTATATGTCCTCTATGTTGATCAGGGGAACTTCGGCGGCTGCCTCCAGGATTCTTTTAATATACTCGCCTGCAAATAGAAACTTAAGTTAGTTAAAAGCTGCTTGTATATGTTCCTAAGCCCTCTCTATTACCATCTATAAATGATAATTATATTACTAGTGCAAGTAACCGGACCGATGATAAAAATATGTATGAGGTAAACATATGTATCTCATAATTTTTAATTCTAACAATTTTGGGGTAAGCAATAAAGTGGTCAAGTAATACCGTAGATGAAGTACGCCGAGCCCCCCAGGTACTGCGGCACGGTCTCGTCTTCGTACAGCCAGCGAGGCAAGTACCACTTGTGGTATTCATCCCGAACAAGCCCTGAATTATAAATCTTATATCCTGCAACAAGTAATTAGAATTGGCATGCAATTGTATGTATAATACGACCAAATTAAGAATGGAAAGGTCAGTGACATCGATCTGTCAATTGTTGTTTAAAAGGCTTAAATGGGCCTCCTCTTATAATGAGAAAGGTCTAAAACCATAGTCTACCAAGCTGGCCGAGTATGGATTAGCTGACGTTACCCAGTTAGAACAATCTAGAGAACTGGAGCCGGACTGCAGGGTTCTCCAAGATGTTTTCCTTCACCTTTAAAACGGGTTTTGTTCCCTATTTTTTTCTATTATTATTTTTTACAGAACTCCTTCGGCCTAAGCAGAGACCTTATACTTATTAATAGTACAACATTAAACTTAAATTAATCATTGATTTAAAATTTATTTGCGCACTTTAACTGACTGGTTAAGTGATAAAGTTATTGGTCCATGAGCTTGGCAAAAAAACGGCAATTCCTTAATATTACCTATGAGCATAGCGTCGGAATTTTTCTTAAGCACATCTCTGAGTAACCAAGGGTTGATCAAGACATCATCGTCCGTCTTCAACATGGAGCCAGCAAACACGCAGCGCTCCTGAGTCCATCTCAGCATGAGAGCGGTTTTCAACGTTAGATTTTGGTAATGGTCTTGATAGTCGTAGATTATCAGATCATCATACTGCTTGGCTTCCAAGTAAATGTCGTCCTGGAATATTAATTAAAATACATATGTAATTTGCAATTATATTTTTTTCAACACTTACATTGTTTTGCCACTGGACACAGATTTCTTTTCACAATGAGAAGGTTTACGGCCAGCGTCTACCGTGCTGGCCAAGTACGGGTTGACAGGCTTTACAAAATTCAACAAACGTTATGGCAAGCTTTGAAGTGTACAGGTCTTAGAGAGTGAAATGCAGAATACAGGCTATCACAGCTAATGATATTTAATTACATTTATGTTTACCAGGTGCCTGATCACCATAGCACAGGCTCTGCCTAGTTTGGGATCAGTCAACCGTACGAATTGTCAAACAGTATTACTATTATTATAAAGGAACTACCTAACCAGTTGTTACTTACCATATCTTCATCTTTTGCCTTTAATCCCATGATAAAATACGTCGGAAAATGCTTTCCCCACGTAAGTCTGATCGCATCGCGATAGCTATACCGTGATGGTGCACTGGCCACGACCACCACGAGAGGGACCTTCCCGAGGCCGTCACAAGGAGTCGAGGACGGCTCGATGAGGAGATCGCTAAAATACGTCGTTCTTAGTTATACATTTCAGACATTCCCATGTTCCTATTATCCGACTAAAGGCATACAACACGGCAAATCTTTTTTTCTTGTTTTAAAAAAGCGTTGAAAGTTTTTTCCTCTTAACCTCACATAGCCTAAAGTTGAAATTAAAGTTGTCATATGGTAAAATATTTTGTTAAAGATGGAACAACAAGGATAAATGTGCATAAACACATACACTAATATGCATCGAACTATCTAGTAAAGGAGAGCTTCGGTACAAAATAATCAAAGTTAGTAGAGAACTCGGCGGTTCTATATTTGAATATCAAGCAACTTCATTGATTGGCGAGTTCTTTCAACTATAACTATCACTTTCCAATAGATCCTGATGAAATTGATAAGCCCTCGTTAACTTGTCCTCGCCTCGTCGCATCCAGCCTATGGATCTATTGAAGGACCATAAGATGGTAGTATTATTAACAACAGCAAAATAAATACTTACATGCTATCCATATAACGTTTGAGACTCCTGTTCCTCCTAAAATGTTTTAAACTCATCTCATTGGACTCCTTATTTCCAAGTTCAAATAACAGTAGGTCATAAGCAAAGACTATTGTTAAAAACAATAAGAAGATCAATGCTTTTTTGATACGCCCTAGGAAAAAAAACACCACAAACACACTAGTAAGTATCTTAATCAATATTTAAACAAAACAATCTTCAACTAAGTTCAATCTCAAATCCTAGTATATGGTTTTATCTTCATGTTTTAATATTAAAATATGTGACGAGTTACAGGAAAGTGAAGACACGAATATTATTGTCAACAAGCATCTTTCCTTTAGCAGTTATCGCAAGTAACAGCGATCCTCGTACGAGGGTCGCATGCAAAACGACGTAGCTGCTTCTCTTTCCGTTACTAAACAATATTCGGTTCAAAGAATGTGACAAGCAGACATTAAGCATAAAATGCTCAGTCGATCCTCAGTGTTCGAGCCGCTTTGTCTATCGCTAGTGTGAACGCGAACTTTAATTCTATTCGAGATTGGTTACATCGCATTGTGGGTCGCGGTAACCACATAAGATCAGGTGACATGCATTCCCGACTTGATAGCGTCGCTTTTTACAATAATATCTAGCTTAAATAGATGTTAGTTTAGTGTGATTATTAAATAGTGTTAATTGTAACTTTAATATTGTAATGTTCTAAATTAGTCCGCCGCAAAAGAAAAACCTTGATTGATGTAATAATTTCGTGAAGTTACCGGGCTACAGATTACTGGAAGGGTTGCCGGTTTTGAAGGAGCTCTTATCGCGAATTTCTTCACGAGTCTCATGAAATAGCGCTTCGGGAATTAGACAAAAACAAAGTCGTCGATTTGCACAAATACGTTTACACTTAAAAATTTTACGGAATTATTAGATCAATCCATATTTTGCCTTTTACGGTGCTATATCGTAGTATCTCAGTTGAAAGTTCTTTCCTCATTTTACACGGCCGATGTCAAACATCCCAACCAAACTGAGGACGACTGCCACGAGTCATTTGATAACTAATTTAGTGTGGTGCAGGGTTCATAGGTTGTCCGGAACCACGGCACAATGTCAACCATACCTGAACAGTTCCAGCGGCTGGTCATATTCCAGTTTGAATACTTCACTAGGCAAGCACCACGATACGTATGAACATGTTATAGTAAGGATGTTTCAGTATGCATGTAGAGGGCGCCGCTAAAATGTTATCGCTTCATTTACGCAGTGTTCTGTATAAAATTAATTAGTAAATTTATCAAGTCCATATAGTTATGCACAATTTTGTATAGACTCTTCTGAAACACAATGCTGTTGTTGTTGTTGTTGTTGTGAGTCTATGAAAACAGGGACGAGGATTAAATTTGATAAGGATAATGTTAAAAGTGTGTTGTCCCTGTAGATGGAGAAAGAATACATCGGTACGTCCCGCCGGTACGCCTGACCGACAATTTCGTCGTATGAAATCCGTCAATTTCAAACAATTTAGGTTCAATAATATATGTATTAAAAAAGTGTGAATTAAATGTAATAAAACAGAAAATAGTACATATTCTATTGGATTTTGCGTTTTCATTCTAACCCACAGTCCACACATTTATGTCGGATGTTGATACTTGAAGTTAACGAGAAGCGAATGTAGCAGTACTAAAGTATAATTTACATACGACGTTTTAGTGGCGTTTGTTTTGACGGCGCAGGAGGATAACACTACAATAATAGCAACACAAACAACGCTCCAGTATCTAGCAGGAACTTGGAATAACTTCTTGGCGGTTACCGTGCATTTGTTAATTATAACACTGTTAATTTATTTCATTTCATTGTCAACATAATGTTCCTACACACTCAAATTAAATCACATAAAAGTGAGTTCCCGCTGCGCGCCGGGACAATTACAGGAAACGACATCATACAAACATATCAATGTAATTCAAAACATAAAATTACAATTTAGAGTGGAGATCGTTGTACACGGTCCGAGTACATATGTTAAAAATAATAATTGTTATGTATTAGTACTATCGCGAGAACTTGGATATAAAGTTCCTTCCTTAAACATTGTTCATTATTGATTACTAGCTGTTGCCCGCGACTTCGTCCCGCGCACATATTATTATACCAATGTTATTATACATATAAATTTTCCTTTTCAATCACTCTATGTATTAAAAAAAACCGCATCAAAATCCGTGTCGTAGTTTTAAACATTTAAGCATACACAGGCACATAGGGATAGAGAAAGCGACTTTTTTTTATACTATGTAGTGATTCGATCCAAATTAAATTATCCTTTTCATTTCAGGAATCGATGCCGTTTTATTATCATAATAAACCTTTAAATATCGCCTTCCCGTGACATTGTTACCGTGTCATATTGTTTTCCGATATTACTTTAATCATTTAAACCTCAGTCGAGTGAATTTCATCCCTTAATTTGCATATGCTGCTCCTTTAACTTTTACTATAACGTGATTAAAATTAGACTACTATCACAAAAATAGTTTTAGAACCAAGAGACGTGAATGAGAAATGAATACAAACAACAACGCTTTATTTAATTAAATGTTAATATTAAACCATAAATCACTGCGTTGTACCCTTAAACTAAAAATGGAAAAAAAAATTACAAGAGGATATAATACACAATGCTTGAGAATATAAAAAAAAATTCGACCCTGCGCAGTGGACCATCGAGGTCACACCAAAACTGATAAGCCCAGGGTTACAAGTCCAATTAATCCGGGCATTACCTACATCGAAACACGATATTTTCGCATTCGTTTTTAAAATAACAACACACCACTAGTGAGATATGTAGCACACAAGTTCTGCCATCTTTGACCTTCTCGTTGCTCGTGTCCTTCACCCGACGCCAGAAGCCCGGGCCACACGCGGAGCATCTCATCAGGTTCTAAGCTGTGGGCGGAAGCTAAGCCCCAGTACAGGCAAGTGAGAGGCAACCGAGGCTTGTAAGGGCTGAGCCTCGAGTCGTGAGTCAACTTCAAGCCGAGTTTCCTCTTCGCTACCAAGTACGTCACGTACACATCTTCTAAGTTCACCAACGGCACCAGGGACGCGGCCTCCAAAATGTTCTTTACAAGTTTACCTGGTAATCAGCATGACAGTGTAATTGCAAATTATTATTATGCAAACGTGGGTGCGTGTAAAGTTTTTACAGAAGTTTACATTATTAATGGTAAACATAAATTAAGTTTAATAATTAAAAACGAGCCATTGTAGACGAACGTGAAAATTAATATAGACCATGGACAGAACATGGAAATTTAACAATCAATTAATCGTTTATTTGTCAATAACTTTGTGAGAGATCGAAGAGTTGCTATTGCATTTTGCGTAGTATTAAGCAAATAGTGCCCATAGGTAACGGAAATTACCGTTTATAAGGTATCCAGTTCCAGACAAATATTGCGGGATGCGATCTTCATAGTGCAACCACCGCGGTAGGTACCACTTGTTATACACGTCGCGGTGTAGGTGAGTATTGTCCTTCCTGTATCCTGCAATGAACGTGATAAATGAAGAAAGAACAACTTCGTGTACATTCATCCAAGGTGTTATCTAACTCCAACTAGTCGGATGTCTGCCTTGAGGTAACCCTTTATCTATTTTATTTTGTGAAGTGCAATCTACAATGACGTGTGCTTGCCAAGAAAATGCATATTCACTCTTGTTTTGAATACTCTCAAGTTATACGTATCAGGAAAAATAGGGACCGGCAGAGAGTTCCAATCTTTGCCAGTTTGCTGAAGAAACGATTTCTCAAAACGGTTCGTCCACTTCAGAGAAATCTCAACCAATTATAGATGGTAGCCTGCGGTACGTCTTGACGTCCGATGATAGGACGGTGCTGGTGAAATTAACATTCAATATCTCAACACTATCTCGATTTTGTAAAGCTACAAAAACGCAATCCCATATCCTACTCCTCTGTTACGTAGTTCTACTATTTACAATGTATTAAATAATAATCAAAATGTATCCCAGAAAAAAGTAAGCTCGCAGCCACAAAAACTGGTGTTTTAAGTCTTCTCAGCCTCTTTGTGAATGACTAAACCTCTAAGCCCTGGGCAACCTCGCTGCACCAAGCCCTAAAATTCAGGAATCTTTTTGAAAGGAGATCAGAGCACTGCAGCATTCAAATTATGATGAGATGAATATGAGAAGGGCTAAATCGCTTACCAATGAGAGTGGCGCCTTTGTTTTCCTCCAATACCTTCTTCATCGTCCACGGATTTACCAGAACATCGTCATCCGTCTTAAAAAGAAACTGGGCGTGGGGACACCGATCTACCATCCATTTCATCATAAGAGCTGTCTTCAGAGTTAGGTTCTGGTAGTGGTCCAGAAAATTGAAAACTATTAAATCGCTATACATCTTTGCCTCCACGTAATTGTCTGCCTGTTGAGAGAACTCACTGTCTTTTTACGTAATACATTAAAATCTACTCCACCTTCCCGCACTGGAGCAACATGGTAGAATACTGGTTGATCGTAGATAGAGATGCGTGATATCCTATTTTCTGGACCATTTACTCGAATAGCAAAACAGCAATGAAGAACTAAGATACACTGACGCACTGGAAATAGTTCAGAAAGAAGTTCCGACATTGTTTCCTTTTACACGTTTCAGGTCCCAGTATGAACGAAAATAACCTGTTTCGATCAGACTACAATATTGATACAATTATTGTTCTTAATATTTTACTCACTAGCAGGTCTTTTACAGTGGCTCCATTCAGCCCCATGATGAAGTAGGTGGGTATATGCTTCGCCCAAGTGTTCCTGATGGCTTCCCGGTGCTTAAAACGAAGTGGCGAACTGATAACGAGAACTAGAAGAGCCACGGTTTCTGTCTGATCGCATTTTGTGGTTGAAGGCTCGACGAGAACCTGACTGAAATGTTTCTCTCATATTACCCGGGTTGAGTGAACACATTTCCTACACCAGTACAATTGTACGGTCAAAAATAAAATTGAGGTTTATCGATGACTTGAACGTGGACTAACTTGACGTGCATAGAACAGGTCACGATAACCTACTTACATGTTATCCAGGTAGTTCTTCAGACTTCTGCTCCTTCTCAAATGACTGAGATCTCGCGTGACCACCGGCGGTCTGAGCGCCATGCCGGTAGAATCTGCTAGGAACCACCCACCGATCACTGCCAGGACCGTTACTAGGAATAGCACTTTCACCAGAGTACCTTGTTTTCGATATACTGAAATAACAATAGAAATCGATTGACGAAGCAGCGGCACTGCGCATACTAACGCCGTTCGCATCTAAAGCTCAGTATGTACTAACTACATACTCGTATAGTGTTCACAATAAGGTTCACTTACATCATGTAGATATAGGACCGTGACTTATTTATGTATAACTATGTAATTGGCAAATACTTTAAAAGAAAAATTTAATTAAGACTCACCCGAATGTTTCAATTTTAAAACAAACATTTTCCGGCGCTTCATGTCGCTCTTGACATTTGTCACGGAGCTTTTAATTTTTCAGGCGTAACTATTGACGAATGATTATTCACCGGCTTAAGAGCTGCAAATAAGAGCAAACACCACAAATTTAAAATTTGTGATAAAAATGTTTTCGTCTATTAACTTCACACACACACACACACACACAAGAGCAGCGCTAGAAAAAATGCATTAATAAAAAAAATTAATAGCATTATCATACATAACCATCACCACGTAAACCAGATAGGTGTATTAAGTAATAAGTTACACTTAATGTCATTCGTTCACACCAATTTCTTTCTCTTTTCTCGTATCAATGAATGAGTTCTTGTCATGTCAGATTTAAATTTCATTTATATTTTCTTTCTTCACTTGTAACTGCTACCACTCGTCCGAAGTACCCGATGAATGCGGCCACACTGGTAAAATTGTCTACACTAAGTGTGAACCTTCCGTCGGGTCGCGCTACTGCAACATTATGTCTATGTAAATATATTGTACATTTATTGTTTATGCCTTTTCTGATGAATATTGTTTTCTATTTAAATTCTTTAACTCGCTCCGGAGCCTACACGGCACTAGAATCATCTATGCATTGAAACATTTCGTTACTTTAGTACCATAATTGTCATATCAATTTTATTTCCATTATTCTACACAAACGTTGCGTTAACCTTCCATAAGATAAGCGAAACTACTCTACTTGCTACTGAGTATATCTCGTGCAGTTCGCCAATGGTGCAACTTGGGGCTGCACGTTTTTAATAAAGCATTTTTCATTTCCCCGTGGAGTCGTTACAGCTCTATCTGTGAACGGCAGGGAAGAGTTAAGTTTCCATATAAAATAATGCTAAAGATATCATTAATAATTAAGCTACAACAGATAGTAAAATAACATCGGGCGAAAGTTCGGTAGCCGGTAGGTCATTCCTACGGCTCCATGGAGCACTGCCGCCCACGACACAACTATTTTTTTTTTTTTTTGTGAAGCAATTGATATTGAATTAATGAAAAAAGCCTTTTTTTTAAGACATAATATAACACACAAACTTAGGTACATGAGGGTATGTAAAGTAAACAAAAAATGTCTTTTAAAAAATTCGTTTTAAAAGTAAAAAATAAGAAAATAACACCGTGAAAACTCTAGCCAGGCGCGAACATCACTGTCCCAAACTGGCTACTCTTAGCCTTACCGCAGTAAAGCCGGCCGCTGACTTTCAGTGCGAGCCGAGATGCCACGCAATTCAGCCGGGTGGTGCATACGAAGTAAAACAACTTGTGCGTGGATCCCGATCCACAAGTACACTGGGGGCGACCATTGTAGTGGCCGAGAGTGGCAGCGCTTCTATCACCGACGACGAATGCCACGGATACTAACCAATTCTAACTGTACATGGCCAAGTATACCTCCACTATCTGGCAAAATGTTATCAACGACCCCGTTCCTTTAGTCCCGTTACGTAATCGATACTGACTCTTAGTGTAAACCACTTTAAAGCTGAATCGACTGATGGCGTAAATACTAATCCTATATAGCTTCTTGCTCGTTTTAAGAAATGTTAAATGAATTTCCACGAGAGGTATTTTATAAAAGGTTGACCGTTAGTTAAAGAAAATGGCAATACTCACAAACAACGTAAAAAAATAATATTTAAACTCGACACACTTCTTACTGCTTTTTCATAAACGAGGTTTTACGTGTACTAGATGCGACCACAACTTTAAATAAACATTGTACTTCATTTATAATTAGTATCGGGAACGTTTTCCCTGGCGTGTACTTAACTGTGCGATATTTGTGTTGTAAATATGTAGTAATATTGTACTGCGCGCACACGTCACTAGAGCCACTATGGCACGCCACAAAAGCCCGGGTGAAGCTGTAGAGGCCACTAAGGTCAACAGCAAAACGACAATTAGGAAAAAAAGAAAAACACGTCACTAGCGGCGAGCTTCTTTTAGCACTTTGTCTACTCGATACGAACGCGAACCAAAAGTATATCCTACAGATATCCAAGAACCGTGAGCGAGGATTCAGTGGGGAGAGCAGATAAACGATGGGTGAGAAAGGCGTAAGACCTGGAATTGTTTACTGAGTCAAGGTTTTATTCAGCGTTACATGAGAATTATGAGGAAAAGTAAAAACATACAACTAATTGAACGAGGCATCGTAACTCGGCGATAATATAATATACGAGTAACTATAACTTTTAAGGAGTTATTTTACATAGGTTAAAAATTAACTAAAGTATTGTCATAAATTTAATTTTTAATTTATAATAAACAAGTATTGGATACCTACCTTTAGTAATACAACACGGCCACAATGTTTTGACGCTACTCATGCTTGTATTTATTTAATTATATATAAGAAACCAAGCACATAGTAATACATAATATCAGCAAGAGAACATGTTAAACAAGGAAAAATAAAAATGCTATAAAATCTTTGGTTTTATGCTACAGCGCCATCTACCTATAAATAAAGTGAAGTGTTATATTTAATTTTTCGATTTTTAAACATTGTAATTACACAATTAAAAGGAAGTGAAACATTCTTATATAAATAAGAAACCTGTACAATCTGTCTGAATTCCTAAAAGCTGTATTTTAAAATATTGTTACAACTACATTTCGTACACAATTCAGTTACAATTATTTTCCCGCCGACAATGGACATTTTCCGTGGCGTCAGTTTTTACTGATCGTCAGAGGGCTGCTTCACCCAAAAGCCCCACGGGGCATAGCCGTCGTGTTTCGTGGGCCCACGGTACACTTTGATTTGGACCCTGGACACGTCATCTGGAAATAAACAAATACAATTATTTTTTACAATCACTGCATCTTCTAATTAATTCGCCTTCCACTGCGCCGCTAACTCCACTAAATTTAATTTCTTATGATCATTACTTAAATTAAACTTCATTTGCTACAATTGTAAAAGGAAATAAGCAGCTCTCCATAATTATCACTAAACTGTCTATTGCGCAAAAGTATGTAAATTGAAAGTGAATATTTCTGATGAAGCCTGCGGATTAGGATTAAGAGCCTTCACTAATAATAATAAACGCGGTCACTTTTTTTACTATATCTTTAATATTACTTTTTATACCAAACTTATTTTATTGTTCTATTATAATTCATACCTACAAGGATAAATTAAATTTTAAATATGAACTTCTTTACTCGGCTTGTCGTTGCGCGGTTTCCTGGGGGCTAGTATCAATGTAGCACCCATCTTGGTAGATCATGACTTTAAATACCTCTATATTCTTAAGCTTGCCTGCACGTAAGTACTTACTTCTTAAGAAATATAATTCATCTTCATTTCAATTTATAATCACGTCGCTTCTTCTACTGCAGTCTGAAGCGTGTAAACAGACAGACCGTTTTCTTTATGATTTCAAGTAGGCAGGTAAGATCACTTTAAAACTATTTGCTACTTCTGTACGTATGAAAATACGGGAATTCTTTATACAAATACCTTTCCGATCAGTATCGCCGTGATCCTCATCATATCCCTGCGGTCTGCCGGCCACCAACGCCACGAGACACAGCAGCAGAGCCACGCGCCAAAGAGATCGCTGTAAAATTATTAGATGGCTTATTTAAATAAAGTTGTTAACTGGTTTAATGTAAACAATTTATTGTTGAATAATAAAAAGACAAACTGTATTAAGTTTTCACTCCCGAATGTTAAGCAGGTTGATGCAAAGCCACAATTGAATGGACAAGAATTGAGCCTAGTGG
>DWDX01000802.1:0-22727 GCA_018245675.1 Agara michaeli | reverse complement strand
GAGTTCCTACCGCACTAAAACCCCATCGGTGACTTTCCTCTGCGCTGTTGGAGATGCTGGCACCTCTAAGCAGAACAGAGATATCCCCTAGCGCGGAGCTCTTGTCAGCTCGCCTCTGGCTCTGGTACCGTGGCTACCGCCGTGACTTGAAAACACCGATACAAAGCAGACAATGCATGACAAATCGAACGAAATTTCTTTACTTTCTCTGATACTTCACCAGGACGGATTATTAGTCCGCCGCTGAAAACTGACACAGCAAAGACGTTTATTGGCACAACTATAGGTAGGTATACATATAGAGATTTTACAAGTTTGATGAATAGAGATTTTACAAAAATGTTTAAATGTACCCCAAGTCCACGTTAATGACCCTTTTCAAGTGCACGCGCGCTGTCGTCCCGATCGTGACGAGATCCAAAGCGTCAAAGGCTCTCCGCACGAGTGCCTTCGGCCCTTCAGCGGTCTCGCTTAAGTGATCAGTTGGCAGGCTTATGAGCTGAGACATTTTCGTGATATTACATAAGTAGCGGTGTTTCGTGTTTTCATCCGCGTGGAAAAATAATACTAATAATATATTAGGACACCTACGCACACATCTCAACCCAAACTAGGCAGAACTTGTAGTATGGTGAGCCAGACAACTGATAAATTACACACACATATATGTATGTGATAAGTCTTAAGGGGTCTAGACAAACTGCGAACAGGAGATATATCGAGATGTAACTAAAACACAAGCGTACATTCCAACGGTTTAATACGGAAGAAGCGATATTACATATTAAAGTACCTACATGCTACTTTTTAATAATATTCTTAAACTACCCTATACATTACAGTATGTATATGTTCTTAAATATACGTTCTTATTACTGCCCAATACAGAAAAAACATCACGTATATGTTGGTCCCAGAGCGAGAAACGAACCCACGACAAAATGTGGCAGTGTGAATGGTAGAGTCGGATAAAGTAGACCTAGAGAGTCAAAGTAGGCCAGGTCAACTGTAACTACCTTTAAAAATTAAGCATGTTCGATGAGGGGTTAAGAATTGAAAGAATCTTTATCTTCTGCTTATCCTTATGGTAAGTAGGTTCAACTGTGTGTAGTATATATGTATATGTATGTCAAGTACGCGAAGGTAAAGCTTGTATGTAGATATTATTAAATAAATTGTATAGAATCGAATTAGCATTGAAGAATAATAGTGCCGAAATAGTTTACACTGTGGCGAGGGTTAAAACATTTTGGTATTAATTCACTCATTGTCATTCATTCGTTGGTGAATAGCTTATGGGGCAATCGTTTGTAAATTTAATTTTAAACGATCCGTATAAATCCGCTTCATCGGACGGGATTAACTTGAATTTTGAAAGTACTTTCACCAGTTTCCGATCGTGTTAAGCTGGAGTTATGCAATTTAAATGTTATACATTTCTAGCTTTTGCCTTTTGCAATAAAAGTATCCTAGGAAATTGAAATGCTGTCCAAAGTCACTATTCGACGCGGACGAAGTCGCTGACAATTGTTAAAAAAGCAAAAAAAAACACTTAAAAAGTATTCAATATTACTTCTAATGCCTGCAAGAATATGTGTACAAAGTTTCATGACGATCGGTTAAGTAGTTTTCGCGCGAAAACGTAACAAACAAATTTACACTGACATTTATAATATTATCTATAGTAGGGATAAATACTCATTATGATAGTCCCCGTCGATAAAATAATTTCCCCATCATTTTGCCTCCAAGCGGGACGTGTTAATACGACGCCGGAACAAGTGCGATCTATCACTTGCGCTAATTATATTTCGAAGCTTAACTATGTGTACGGAGAGATGCCATCTGAGCCAATAACGCTAATGGAGGATTGTAATCACACGTTGTTGTGTTATGAAAGTTTAGCGTCGAATCAACAAACTTAGGTACCGCCTCCGACTTAACTACTCAAAGCGATGAAATCCTTTTAGCACTTTATCCTTGAATATCCTAATCCATACGTCTATTACTATGTATAAAGAGGAAAGATTTTTGTATGTGTGCATGGTATGTAACGAATTGGCTCAAAAACTACTGGACCGATTTCAAAAATTCTTTCATCATTTGAATTGACTACATTGATCACTGATCAATATAGACAATATTAATAGCAGGAAAAAAGGGGAGCCTTACTAAAATTACAACAATGTGACCCAAGGTGTAAAAAAAATGCCATAAATTTGCAACAGTGTCCTAGGAAATTAAAATGCTGCCCTATGTCACTAGTCCACGTCGACGAACTCGCGGGCAGAAGCTAGTCTATAATATATCTACTCCGTAATTCGGGATGGTAACTCTGAGTTGGTATTGCATACAGTCAAAACCTGCAGCCTCGTTTCGATCACAGCGATGGGGTGGCTTTCAACGTAGCAACCAGCCTTTCCATTTTTTCTGGTTACGGAAGGGAAATCCTTCTAAGAAACCCTAAATCTTAATGGAAATGTTAGGGGATATATTGGGTGTAATCTACCGAAACCCTCTCGGAGTCCGCGCCTGGAATTAAAATTAAGCGCGAAGACCTCAAGGTGTTTAATTTGCCAATTCGCATTACATTGTGGTCTCTTCTGTGATTCTCGTCTATAATTCTCAGTTCATCGGATGGAAACAAAGAGGCTGTTGTGGCTTTACTTTGTATTACGGCGAATTGCGCGCTCATTGGAGCTGCAAAGGTTTTAAACATTACACTATGAAATATTACCGACGTCCCCTTTGTTCTCTTGTCGAATTTTGGCACATGCATCCGTCGCCGGGGCGCCCCTATGTATCAACTGGCATTATGACAAAAACGAAATTAGTACTGCGATTACATCTTTGATTAGGTTTTTACGCGAAATTTCTTATTATTATTCTTTCTCTTATTCTCTCTCTCTCTCTTTCTCTTATTTGTTATTGTGAAGCTCAGTTATCAAATGGGATTTGAAATTGGAATTTAATATACATGCTAATGTAATTACTTCGAACGGGACAACTTGATGTGATATGTTCCATCGCGTAATGTAGGATGTGATGTTTTCAGACTATGTATTAAATTATAGTTCTAGTGAGTAACCGTCATTGTGATCGTTACCCCTTTTATCCTTCCACTGCAAGACGCCGTGTCCCGTCACTAAATGATGCGAGGAAAAGATATTTGAACAGAATCACCATATATTTATCTCCTTAAAAAAAAACTAGTATAAATTTTCGTTTTTTTAGTTACAATGTGTAGAAAAATGTTTTAATTTTTTTTTTTTCAATTATGCTTTTAGAAATATAATTTTCTTCTCTGTTTGTTACAGCCCGAAAGGTTGAACGTGTTCAAAAACGACCAGGACAGTTGGGACTACACGTGTGAGTGTTTTTTTCTATAATGATATTCATATATTTATATTTATATATGTATGTATTATATGTTATTTACAAATATACTTTTATTATCACATCCATTACACGCAGAGTGATGCAACGGGAATATCTCAGATGATTTATTTATTTTATATATTTTTGTTTGGTTAATAAATTATTAAGGAAAGTTTTTGATATTTTAAATAACGTTTCAAGCTACTGCATACATTCAAAATTGGATTTTTCTTATTTCTTGTACTTATTTTGTTATAAATTAATCTACACGAGTGAAATGGATATGGTAATTAGCAATATTATACAATTAATTATTTAAAAGCATTGCCTCGGGTCTTTTAATGTGCATTAATTTGTTTTTGCATCATATGAAGTGTCATTTATTTATTTATTTATATGTGGTAATTGTTCAATTGAAACACTAATTCAAGTAATACAATGTACGTAATATTAAATAATAATAATGATGCAATTCAAGGAGTAGCTATATATTTATCTTATCTGTCTTATATTGTTATATGTAATCTCCGGGGGATAATTATGTTAACACACACACAATTTAGTATTAATAATTGTATTGATTTATAACAAAATTTAAAATCAAATCTGATTTTTCACAGCGCTAATGGGTAAATATAAATTTTTTCTTTTGAGGAATGCCATTTAAATAATTAAAAAGAATCTATTATGCTTTTCCAATGAAAAAAAAGTTTAAAACCATTTTCTATGTTGTCTATCAAATTAGTGATTGAATGATTTAACAAATTAATGACATTTATTTCATACATATGACAATGATGCAATCGAAGATGGTTTTTGATTTTTAAAGAAAATCGAAATATATACATATATATCCGATATTTGTATGTATGTATGTATGTATGTTACGGCAACCATTAGCATGATTTTGTTATTTTTTTCTATGTATAACTTAGATTGCACGTAAACGATAATTTTATAATGACCTGTACAATAAACTACATATGAAAAAACGTCGAACAACACAAACAAACGTACCAGAAATAATGAGAACAATAGTACGGCTTTAAAAAAGGATAAGGAAAAATTTTAATATCAAAAATTTAAAAAAATATATTTTGCGAAATTCTTTTAAAAAAATTGTTCAGTTGAATATTGAAATCCTTTTTTAAGCTTAACCAAATTTAAAATACATAACCACGTTTACCTTACATAACCTAATTACTCTCCGGATACCTACCATTCGAAAGTATACCACACTACAGGGCAGTCAACATAAACCTATTAACAGTTTCTCTTTTATCACTAAGTACCTACTATTTTCTTTTTATACATCACAAGTTATGATAATTTATGGAAACGAATTTATTTATATCACTCTAATATCTACATTCGGTAATCATTGTTAATTTATTCTCGGCAACTTGACATGCTTCTTTACAATGTCTATTTTTTAAGTTAACTCAGCTTATGTTTTATATCATCCGTATAATAACTTATACATGATTCATAAACCAAGACAAACAAACAACTATAGAACTACATGTTACATTCTGCACGAACTATCTGAGCTTGCATAGTATAGCAATTTTGTCAGATAAAACATATTTCTATTTAAATTTAAATTGTAAAGAGAATTTTTAAAAATACTGTTTATCATAATGGGTGCAAGACAATACCAAACGTAAATAAATGCCCAATGGAAGATGAAATATTTGATAACTTTGAAATTGCAAAATATGTACTATCTTTCAAAATTCCAAGGCGCATTCTTCCTTGGCAATTGACATCGAGGTACACGGGAACATCCGCATAGGTTGGTGCACAAAAGCCATTCCCGGGGTCTTTGTCAAGTCACAAGGCTGCTTCACAACTCAGCTTAGACATGTACGGTGGAATGAGCCGGTAAAGGGCAATATTACGTACCTATCTATGTAATGAATAAAGCTGTTTCAATTTCATTTTTAAAAATGTGTAATAGGTATAAATTGAAATTCCAAGAAATATATAAAATATAAAATAATATTAGCATTCGTATAACGACAATTATTATAGAAGAAAGTGTATATAACAAAGTAAAGGCATTGTAAAAATAATAATTATTATTACATTATAATGTAACGGGACATCTTCAAACACCTCCGTCTGATAGCTTATATTTTTAAATTGGTTCTTACCTATGTGGTTGTACATTGGCTGAATAAACATTCTTATACTTCTTACATAGCTTACTTACTCTTGTCAGGGTCAACGTTTAGATCTAAGGAGCGAGAGACTTGGCCATCTTGGAGCTGGTCGCTTGCCAAATAATTTTCTTATTCGTTGGACAAATAAGCCAAAGTAAATGTCAAAGTCTTAAGATTTCTTTATCGTGGACAGAAGAGCTACTACAGGTAACATTATTTACGCTTCTCGCAAATGTCTCGCCGCGAAGGCACATTTCTAATAATTGTATTTCCATTTCCACAGTCTACGTGTCTTTAATGAGAGTTTAAAATTTTTACTCCGATTGTCATCGAACTCTATAAAACCTTATAGTCTATTTCGATTGGTCACTCTTGTCTCTGGGCCGAAGTACTATTATCGTTTTAGTAAAACGACGTTCATATTTGACAGATGTGTTTGATGTCTGTTGGCCATTGTTGAAATACTATTTAAACAAAGACCTCATTGTCGTTCCTGATATTCTCATTCATACAACCGTTCGCTCGTTCATTCGTTCAACCGTCCCTAAGACCCAGTCGTAGCGATGAGCGCGTAATAAAAGTTTTATCGCAAGTGGAATTGCCGTCCTCAAATTACTATTATCGTTAATGTTATCGCCATGTATTCTATTTTATTGAAATTGTCTAGATTCTACACGATTTTAGTACAGAATTGTTAAAATTTCCGATGAAATAATTTGTATGTTATGTCCCCTTAACGTACCAACGTTAGATTCATAATTGGATGGTTTAATTGGATCACAATTTTATGCCGTCATCGTTACAGCGAGTACCTAACTGTTAATCTTAAAACCGCAAATAATGTCATTAAGATGAGAGTTCAAGACGAGGATACGAACCCGTGACTGGCAGAATGGGAAGATAAAAATAAGCGACTACGCTGCAAGTGCAAGATGCATCATAGGTGCAAATATTAACAAATCCTCATGTAAGAAGCAGTACATTAATTAGCTAAAGGACGACACAATAACACACGTCGCCAGCGCAAATTCTAGCATTTTGACTATATGACCTTAAAATGGAATGGAACCGCAGCTCACAACTTTGATCCTAATTCAGTATATGCTATCTCATATGAATGTTACGTAAATTATCATAAAGTTAAAAAAAAAAAACAAATATAACAAACACCAGCGACAAACGCGATACATACGATTATACCTTACTAACTAGAGTGGATAACAAATGGTGAGCAGCGAGAGGAAATAGGAAATGGAGAGAGAGAGAGAGACAGAGATAGCGGCGAGCGACGCGAACTATAATTCGAGGTCTCGACCGGTAATCTGGAAAGTCACAATTTCCTTTGTGGCGATATTTCTCCTTATTACACTTAATGGTACAACGTTTGAACTCGCGTCTTGCGGACATTGTAAAAGGATTTACCAACTCGAAATGGATTTAACTTCTCTTCAATAGTTACTTGATACCGCTCGGTGTATTTGTGGGATTTTAGAAATGGAGGACGAGAATTATTTGTTTATGTACGTGCATAATAGTCGTGAGTCAGATTTAAGGCTTTGTGTTTAAAACGTAATCAAGCATATTACAATATACATAGGTAATGCCGATACGGAATCTATCGCTGGTGAAAAATCGTATAGAACAGTGGAACTTAAATCAATAAAATAAGGTAATATCAAGAACTGTACCAGTGCTAGTACAACGCGATTGTTTTAGCAGTTAAAATCCGTGTCGGTCCAGACAAATTTAAAAAAATCATCATAATAATTCCCTGCGAACAAAGTAACTTTGACGATTTTTTCTGTACAGATGTTATTTAATATCGTTTTAGTGTTATTTGGAAATAAAACATGAAGATTTTTGAATAACATACGTAATGGGATAAGTACTTCAATTGTTATGCAAAGTAATTATATTATTACATTGCATCACTATATTGTGAGATATTGAAAGGATTACACGGATGGCGGTTACAAGTCGAAGATGCGAATTTGCCTATGAAACTTTCTGACTATTTAAATTCTCTCATATAATTTCCGTTACTAGCGGGATCATACTTTGGACACTTTTGTCGCCGAGCGAGTCAGAGGAGAAAAAGTTATCTCAGCTCGAAGGATGAAACTCTATAAAACTCGGCCACCGCCTCTAACAAAAGCAGTCACTAAAGATGATCTAGTCTTTGCGGGAGATTGTGAAGTTTCAGTGAGTTTTTCCCACATTAAAATAAGAAAACGAGAAAGCGGTAACAGAGAAATTTAATTCTGTCAAGTTGTTTGAAAAATTCACTCCGGTTCGCACCCTGAAGAGATGTAGCTTAATTTCATTTCAAGAGTAGAAGCGTGACAGTGAACGATCCCCCATAAGTCTTATTCTATATTTATGTAAACGTCCATAAGGATTCCGGGATTTCAGGATCCATTTTTTTGTTTAACTTTTACGCACACAAAATCATACGCGGCATCAATATCTACTTTTTTGTTCCATAAAACAATCATTGCCTCAGTGTCAGTGTAATGCGGTGGCAATTTATATCCAATTAACAACAATTGCAGTTTTAGATGCAATCGCATTACACAACCGGCGCAACTATGTAATTGCATTAAGCGAATCGCTTGCAACGACTCAGACTGGTTATTTGTTTTTTTTTTTTTATATTTTTCGCTATTAACTTCGCCGCTGTGAATCATACAAGTAGTTGTAATCGGAGAGAAACATGAGTTAGTTGCACTTGTGCAACGGTAGAATTATAGATATAGAAAATGTCCATGGGCATTAAGTTGGTCCATTGTACAAACAATAAAGGGTAAATAGATAAGTATATCTAGACAATATTTGTACTGATTGAGCAAATTTTAAATGCTTAAGAATTCAACTACAAACGTAACTTCATTTCTCGTGACGTCGTATGCTGGGAAAATCTAAATAGTTATTCTTAAATCTTGTAGTGTTTTAGCGGTACATTTAAACAATTTTTCTGCTGTGTCACTATCGTTTCTTGCGGATGAAGCTATCTTTGTACCATTTTTCACCGATAACGCATCAGCGGTTTTGTTGAAACAAATGGTAACAAGCTTCGCGTCTATAGATCCAAATAAAAGAAATAGTGAAATAAAGTTACACCACGTTGGGCGCCAGTGTTGAACCTACATATAAAAGGAAGCCGTCTGAACTGCAAATAACCGCCATATCTCATGCAGTCTCACTGTCTGGCTATTTTTAAGAATAAAATATATTTTTCTTTACTTACAATATTTAAGCTATGAAAAATCTTAAGTTAAAAGTGGGAAATGAAACACGATTATATGCTATTACTTACTTATTAAGTGAGTAATGTTAATCTAGGAACGTTTCGGTACAAAGAAATTAGCTTAGGATTCTCTAAGGACCATAAAAACGTAATATATGTATTATCAAATTTGATCCGACCTTCTTGGACTATTTCATTTAGAAACTAAAATGCGTGGCTACTTCCGGTCTCAGCCAGATTTGCTGGTAGTGTAAGGTGGTTATAAAATTTCTCACATATTACCCTTCCATAGATCACCATAGGTATATAAACTGTATATACTAGAAATACAGTCAAATACAAAATTGGCAACTGCATATATTTGAACCTCATAAAATATACAGGGAATGAAACTACGGCATTAAATGGTACAGATGCAACGTTAAATGTCTTATTTCAATAGAGTACAGTCGAACGGAAATGCATCAGCTGATATAAGCGAAACGTTTCCAATTTTAAATATTGCTCTCGCTGAAGACCGGCACAGTATTGTCGCCGTGTGCATCGTCGGGGCGGTACATCTACATATGAATTGGTAACACGGACTTGAAATGTATCATTTTGGATTCGCGTATGATTTTGTAATTCATATTTCGGTATGAATTTTAAATAAAAATTTTAAAGATAATTTTCTTTTATGATAAATGTTCAATGCTACGTTTCCTACTTTTTTCACATAAAAATATCAGTAGGTATTGTACTAAAAGTTAATATTTATTATTTCAACTTGAGCTAATTATACTCATGAAACTTTCACGTTTCAGTCAAAGAAAATTGTATCAAACAACGATTTAACGAAATGAGCTTCTCTTTGAGATAATCTTATTTTTTCTCATTTACTTTATTTTCTTTGCGAATTTTTATCTTGGCGCCCGACGTGGTACGCTACACTTTGCTTTATTTATTTATTTACTGAAGCTAATTAGCGTTGCGTTACAACCGCAAATTGTACTTGAGTCTATTTCTTGGCCTGCGTAATTTGAAATCTTACGATTTTCTACTTTCATATCCGGTGTGATATAAAAAAAATTAATTTTCTTTTTCATTCGATTTTCATGTGTATATTACGAACATTAATTTTACAGTGAAATATTTAAACGCCTACATTATATAAAACATTTTAGAGACTCTAAAAGCCTGCAAAAAGCCAACTATGTATAAAGAGATCTCGCAACGCCATTCGCGACGGCAGGTTAGTTTAGTTGAGCGTTGCATTTAAATATTTGAAAAGCGGTTGAAATTTTCATTTCTATGAGTTGAATTTCACACTCCAACGCTTTATATATTCTTTAGGTCCATTGTTCGGGCACACTAGCCTCATCGTGTGTAACGGACGGAAAGAGGGGGGTGGTGGAGGCGAGTAAATAGTCTGAGAGAGTTGTATCGCAGCCGGCGTAAAATAGCTTTGTACAACATTCAGTGAATCAATTAAAGCACTCGTAGTCTATAAAGCTCTGAGAAAAAATTGTTTAAGAAAACCGAGATTCGGTTTGCATTTAGATCTATGTAAATTAACGATATAACCAGTTCCAACCGGTATACACTGGTATCTACAAGTAAATATGTTTCCGCTTAAATTTCAATTCTGCGTTTGTTAATTCGTTGCCCGGAGCCGTTGCATCATTAAGGTCATTAAGAGTTTTTTATTTTCGCGTACCGCTTAAACGTCAGCAGTGAAATGAGTCATTGAGTGGAGTTCGAGGAAATTGCACTCCCAACGTTTGCCGGTGCGCCTGACCTGACCTCTTTATTGTATGGAAATTGCCATCGCATTCACGCTCAGTGTGATGGAAACTACGGCTATGGAGAAGCGGCTCCTTCGAGTTAATTCACCGGTGAAGCGAAAAGCGTGCGTTTTCAGAGACAGCTGGTAAATTGAAATATCTCCCGAAATAATTAATGAAAATTTCCACCGAAAGCGCATAATTTGCCCTTACCCGAAATTTTTATTTTCGAGTTGTGTCCACACTTACATTTTTTAAGATAGTAATTATCGATTGAATTAATAATCTAGTAATACAATATAAATAAGTATATTAATGAAAAATAATAAAAACGAACTAACTATAACTATACTCCTGAAACGTTAACTTTGTATCCATTGTACAGTGCAGGTAGTAAGAAAATTAGTAATAGTGATAACTTAGTAATATTTTAGAAACAATTTTTGCACATCATCTATAGGTATTTTTATATGTTCAAATTATACAGCCAAAACTATTACTATGAGCTTATATATAACAACTTGCACTTGCCAAATATTTTTCGCTTGTTAGTCATGTTTTGAAATCTATTCTTTTTGAACTTACTCAACTCTCCTTTGCCAGTTCATATGATAACATTACCTGTCTCCCTGTGGTCTTATTCTTCAATTACGTACAAAGCCAACCTTTTATCCAATAAAACCGAACTACCGTACGTAATATTACCTGAATGCGCTGAATTTTTAAATATGGAAACGCGAACCCGACTGGAAATTGGATGAAACCGTTAGGATCGTTAAAACGAATGTGCTCCGGTAATTTGTCGCCCAACGTGGGGTCAAATAATAAACATTTGTTTTTAAAAATAAAAAACTGTTTTTCTGCTTTTGATGTTTGTTTGTTTTCTTGTTTTCATTAAGTTTGTAGTTTTTCTGCAGTCTGCTAGATTTAAATACAATTAAGCGTTAGAACAGAATTTTTTGAACAACTGATCATCATAATCAAAATGTTTCACTTTATTTCTGAAAGTTTCCAAATTCCAAGTAAACCAATGATGTAACTTGTAACGAATTTCACCAATTAAATACCAGGAACCAACATAGTACTAGCAAAAGCTCAATTGAGCTAATACCACACGACAGATGGATTAAAACATTTGGCACTTGCCTCTTAGCAGTAGTCAAGTCCTTATGCAAGAGTCGCAAACACGAAAGAGAGATCTTTCTGGAACGTATCCAAAGATAACAGATACTTGCCAGTTATCCGTAGTACATTAACAGCCAGTGTGTCGTAACTTTTGGGATTCACTGTACGATATAGCCAATGTTTCCTTTACAAGATGTCGTAGGGTATGATTTGATTAGAGTCTTCTAGAATCCTCTACAAATATAATGTATATGTGATCAGTGCAGTCAGTAACTTGCCGCTGTTCAAGAACGCCGTAGGGAAGTATGGTATATACATTACAGAAAATTTTGTGGAAATGATAACAAAGTCACAATTGTAATATGTATATAGCTACCACTTAGAGCAATAGCTTGTTTCTTTTCGCTTCCGTGACCGTACAGCGTAATGAAACACAAGCGTATCCACCGATGCGCCATCACGCGATGCTATTCTACGCCACTAAAATATTTAACAAGCCGGCCTCAGAACGCACTTCGGATCCAATTTCACTCTTCGCTCCATCCGCATATAGCGCACATTCGATTGTACGTTATCGCACTCGAGTGTAGACGCATACAAATTTTAGCCCTACCCTCACAAGTGTTTGGTTTAATTTCGTTTGAGATGCCGCTCTGTTAGTGATGCACTCGAAGTAGGTTGCGCCGATATCGTCCGCAAAGCAAATTCTACTTTGACACGTGAAATATTCGGTTCTGTTTTCATTGATATCGTTTCTAGGCGGCCTTGAAAGGAATTTGAACCTTATCGTTGTGAGCGTTTGGTACAATTTTGCACGAAACGATGGATGCGAAGCGTGAACCGTAAGTCGTCGCCCAGATGATCGTGTTACAAATTAAATGAATTGTAATGAAGTGGCCCCAGCGAGTGAACCTTGCTGACTCACCAATAACATATTTACTGAAGGAATGTCTGCTTTATCTTTCGAACAACATGGTTGGTTTCAGTTTGATAGTGATACTGTAAAATGTTCTGGATATTCTCGACCAATTTTTGTCTTTAGCATCTGAGGTGTTCGGCTCAAATTCAATTGTACGTGCATTATATGAAGTGACTTCTTAGCTGCTAGCTGCGTACTCAACGTAGATCAGCATTAGAGGTGGTATTGCAGTTGTTTCACGTGATTTGACTTCCGTGTCGCCTGTAATTGGAATTTATTTATTTTAGGATTACATATTGAATGCGAACATTTCTTTTTACAAGGTATCTCCGTGAGTATGTTTTTTTTTAAAGCCTCTATAGGTTGGCATACACAAGGAATAGGGACGTCTTAATTTAGATATAAATAACGGCATCAGATCAAGGACCGCTGTTAAGTGACAGGTCGATCCCATATCACTGATGCTTATGGGTAGCAGTGTCCACTCAACAGGGACCCCCCTGGTCTTGATACTTGTAACCAAACAAAAATACATAAATATAATTATCGTTCGGTTAAATTCAGCTTTTATTTTGTAATTCAATGTTACAGACCTAACGTGTTATGAAATACAGGGGTAATATTATGTTTGATAAAAATAATTCAGGGGTGAGAGGGGGGGTTACACTAGTTGAAATAATCTTATTCATAGAAAAAAGAAAGTCTTAATTTTTGTTTTTAGATCCAACGAAGTCGTTCATAAATGGATCATATCAGGTGTTATTATGATCCAAGTGATATTAATTTAATATATATATATATATATACATACATATTATACCATTCAACTTTAATTAATCTGTCGAACGCTTCACTGGGTGCAATACAACCGACATCCGGGGTGTGGTTTAATATCACTGAACTAATTGATGTCGAAAATTCCGTCGCTTTGATGTAACCTTCAGACCTTTACGCGTCAATGCTTTTGTGACTTCGAGGTACATTCTCGACTGTTACGCCATTCTCGTAGTCCTATGTGAAAATTGATCAGTGAAATTTCATGCTCGGCGAAACGTTGTCTCCGGGTCGGTTGTGGAATCTTCGTCTTTGTCTTAACCGTGGTACGACTTTCGTTAGCTACATTATATGTAAAAAGACCCTGAACTAGACCCGGATAAATTGTACTGTCTGTTTTCAAACCATAGCTTGTGTACTTGAAAACTCTGAATAGAAAATGCGTTGAAGTTACAAATGTCTCTACGTACAAGTTGTAAATAGAAAGCGTAGCATGTGCTTTATCTAATATCGTTGTTGGTTACATTGAAACAAAGGACATCAAAAATGCTTCGCTATCATCCCAGACATACGGACAAACATAACAAGCAAATATTTAATTAATGAAAATAGTCTTGTATATTTCAACGGTTTGGATTTGTTGTGCTGTTCTTCTGGCTTGTTTTTTTTTAATCAAATCATTTTCGTCTGTCTAAAGTGTAACTGTCATTTGAATGCAAAGAATGTTGTCAATATTGAAATGAAAACTGAAATTAGTGCTTGAAATTGCGACAGACAACAGGAACATTCTTCATTTAAAGTAACCTCTTTTATTCAAAACGCAATTAGCTCAGTAAACCGCGCGCCATTTCCCGGTAGATTTGCGTACCGAGAAGCGGACTTCATTTGTATCTCTAACAATAGAATATTGCAAGAAAACTGCTTTTGACCGTTGCTATATTGCTATATTTCCATTTACCCTAGTTTCTATATACCTATGTATTTTGTACAAGAGAATGAAAAACAATAGAGAAAACTATGAAACGTTATCGGCGGAAATAGCGTGACACTTCCGGCATGCCCGCGCTTATTGATTCTGTTGGCTTGTATACAAATTTCCAATAATGCATCCGGCGGCGTGTGTAGTCTTTCGCATTGAACCTTTTCTATTTGTCAAGTAGACAATCGATTCATGCCACGTTTTGAAACAAAACTCAATTTGCAAATCCGTTTCCCTCGCAGAATTCGAAAATCCCGATTGAATTCCCCAATAAACATAACTGTGAGAAGTATGTATGTCTGTATGTATATCTCGAGTGGTCATATGCTATATAGTCTACTTCTTTATCATGTTTTTTTACAAATAGATCTAGTGAAAAATCTACAAGTTGGGATAACTGCTGATCAATTTGGACCATGTATTTTCATAGGATTTCAAAATCTTCTATGAGATCGTTCAGAAGACTTTCTGGTGCTTATTTTACTCTTTTTAGTTTTTATTGATTACTTATATCTTGGCCACAGCCTGCAGAGTTCAATTTATTATTATTATTATACAAGTTGTATCGTACGTTCCTCTTAAGGAAAATGGTAGGTCATTATCTCATTATATAGGACTTCCATCAATGACCGATCGTTCTTCTACTGTTAAATGATTAAAACGTTTCATCATTGCGTCATCATGTCGGCGTTTCGTGGGGGATCTTTATCGGTCGATGACGTAACGAATGCTATTTATTATTACGTCAAAGTGAGTACTGACTGACTAATAGGCGGTTTGAAAACTTTCTCTTACAACATTGATTTAGGTCGTTCTTAGGTTAGCAGCTCGAGGGTTAATTAATCCATCCCCCATTCCCGTTCCCGTTTCGTTGAAGGACGCGCGACCACATCCTGTGTACACTTCGACATTCTAAGTTAATTGACGCACAGGATTCGGATCCGGATTGGCCTTCGACTGACATCGTGTCTTCGCGCGTCGATAGCTTTTGTGGCTTTGGCCCTGTAATCTCCCAACCATTTCATTATTTATTGTCTTGTATTGAAGGATGAGTTCGGCCGAAAGCGAACTTGATTCTCCTGATTTATATCATGTAACGCCCCGTATTTACTTTGTCATTTATACCGGTGCTTGTATTACTTTGCTCGGTATATATGTATAATTCTTCTTTCACTTCGGTTTCTCATTTCAGCTTCGTGTCTTTAAAATTTGCGGTTAGCCTCACTTCTCATGCTCGTCTTCGTGACATGTTCCAATTTATTTGTAAATGTAACAAATTGTTCAGTGACAATTCTCAACAGATGTATGTGGATATGTAATGGGTTTTTCCGTCACCACGCTGGTTGGTTTGAGTGCGGAACGGATTTCGCGTAGGTTCGAGATTAGTCTGATTATTTGACTGTGTGAATTCAACCGCTTAATAAATAAACGTGTTTCCTATTTATGGTTTTTATTTGTTACCAATTTATGACAATAATGAACTCGCAAATCCACTTTCCAAATGAGAAATAAAACTCTATAGAACTTCGTTAAAACTCCACGGGCTTTTTTTAAGTTTCCATCCTTTGTCCTGGTAAATATCATTTATCTCAAAATCTTACGTAACTTTTAAAATTCAGAATCCGATTTAAATTTAGAACTTTTTGAACTTAGATTTCGAAGTTCAAACGCTCTTAATGAGAAAGCGAATTCTAAACCAACTGAACTATTATTGCTTATTATAATGGCTCAATGAAGATGTTAGTTTAGTTGTAAACGTCTCTTACTGTTATTATGCCTTTAAAATGTAAAGTTGCTATTCGTACCGTTAAATTTGTTCGCATTTTTTCTAACACTTCCGTCTCGGTGGGTGCTTCAGATAAGGCTAGCTAGAATGGGCATAAGCTCTCCTTAGAGTGGATAGTTCAAAACATAAAATATTTCATAACTATAAGAACAGGAAAAGTACTATTCTATAGTCCTATTCAAGTTTACTTAGTTATATTTCAATTTGTGAAATTACTGCTATTCACCCATTCGCGTCTGTCAGTTGATTATGACGATTGAAAAGAATAATGCTACCAAACTTTACATCGCTCATTAAAACGTAGGCGCCAGATAAATTTTAAAGGAGAAAGAAATTATAAAAACGGAAATGGAATATTCCCAACGGCGAGACCTAATTTCATCATCATCTGCACGGAGTTACGTTATTCATGAAATTTAAATAGGAACACGAAAACTTTTTCGCAAAGTGAAAAATAAAAAAAGAACCGAATCCGTTGAAAGAAACCCCGAACGGATATGGATTTTGCAATTTCGTTTGGAAGTCGTTCGTGTATTTACGTTTCAAAATTAATGTTAACAAATTTCATGTTTATTTATCACGTTTTTGTAAATCTCAAAGATATCTGCATATTCGTGCGCATTAAATAAAAAAAAAAAACAAATGCGTACAGACATCCAAATTGCCATTTATGTTACATTTGCAATTCATATTAAAAAAAATTCTTTCGATTATTTTGTTTAGGAACATTCAAATGAGCAGGCAGTTGTCTGTCATTGCATCTCAATGATTTGTTTCAACTGCAAATGACCATTCGTCCGTATAATTTTATTTCCATTCTCAGACCCATTGGTATCGTCGTTCTTGATAAGTCACTCGGACCTTCTATTTACATTTATAAACGTTCTTATATATAGACGTATCTACTTTTGCTCATATGAAACGACTTGGCAAAACGAGTACAGGTCTACGCCAAGTCTACAAATTACTTAAAGAGGGCAGTCTGAGAGTTACTGAAAGGTTAAAAGGCTTAAATTTGATGGTCTCGTATTCGATGCAACCTATATCCATCAGTTGATCTAAAAGATTGCTGCATGGGATAATAGTCTCTGGCTTCGATAATCATTACACCTATAATTACTCATGAGTCGAGTGCTAGTCCAGACGTCGTCTTGTTTCTCAAAATCTTGTTCGTGTTGAGAGGTCAGACTTGTATGATGAAAATCTGCGTCGCCTTTATAGTAAGTGGCTTATTGTTAGTTCATCTGTACACATTTCTAAATACTAGCCTGACAAAAGACGACTATAGCTAGTAATATTATCTCGTCCGGGCAATCTGCGAATAGAAGAAATGAAAATGTAGGAACGGAAGTCTACAACATTAAATGAAAGGAAGTTCTCTTTAACAGCAAAAGAAAAAAAAATGTTCAATTTGCAATAGTATTAATAACTAGATTTTGCCCGCGTCTTCGTCCCGCCACCGCCGCAAAAAAATGTCATTATTTATGACATCACATTGGAAACCTCAAAAGTAACGGTATTTCTCTACTAATTAATGGATGTTATTATACATATAAACATTCCTCTTGAATCACTCTACCTATTAAAAGAAACCGCATCAAAATCCGTTGCGTAGTTTTAAAGATCTAAGCATACATAGGGACAGACAGCGGATAGCGACTTTGTTTTATACTATGTAGTGATGCTGATAGTCATGGCATCCATAAATCGGAATAATTTTATCTGATTCTCCAACATCAAGGGCGAAGTTAATATATGTTGCAAGCAATATCGTTGCTTCATTTACATCTTGAAATTATTTTCTTATTAATGAACTTTGAAAGTCAGTTGCGAAGATTTCTGCTTTAATAGTTGTTTCAATAGGCTAATTAGCATAGTAGCACTCGCGATCCTGGTATTATTACCTACGACGGAAGACGGAGACGGTCGTTACTATTTGTCTCCAAAACCGCTGCTCCGATTTTAATGCGATTTTCAGTGATGGGTTTTGATTTGATTGGTGCATGTTCTTAGAGTTACGGTAACAACTCACCAGGGGGTGCTGCAGTAAACATTTGCTAGTGCAAAACCAAAACTATGTACTAGTCCGATTTGGATGCTGTTTTCATCAATAATCGGTTTGTGATTGATTAATGAGGATTCTTAAATAAGTCTTACGGTGCTAAATCAATAGAATCACTACAGTAATGTATAATACTAAATCTCAAGTTTTTCGTAGATGTTGTTTGGATGTATCAACTTTCCATAGCTTACGCGCCCGCTATCCTCTTTGGGGGTGGAATTTCATAAAACCCGTTCTCAGCTGATCTCTAGTTAGCGAAAGAAATATTCCTGCCAAATTTGAAGTCTCTACACCCTATGGTTCCAGATATATCATGATGAGTCTCTATATACATAGAAAACCTCTTATACATACATATATATAGATAACTACTCAGATATCGTATCAAGTAAATAAATTCGTAACTGTGAGGTAACGTGTGTACGTTATTTGTTCTTTGCGACATACTTTCGCGTGTGCAACATTACGGTCGGACGTTTATTGTGTTAGTTTATCACTTACACGCTTCACTTTGTCGCCCGCAAGATGTCACCGTGCAACGAAGACGAATGCACCATTACGATGTCGTTTGGGAGCAGCTGTTGAACAAATGGTATTGGTGCCACCTTTAAAGCTTTCATTGTTATTATCACCTACAATGTTGCTCGCGCCGTGTCTTTTATACGTGTTCCGTTTGTTTTTTTGCTCTAAACTTGTATCACTATGTATATCACAGACTGCCTCGTTGGTCGTGAGGTTGCTAGCGCGACTACCGATCGGGAGGTCCCGGGTTCAAATCCCGGGTTGGGTACTGCTGGTTTTTTCTAATTTAGAATTTGAGTGACTCGTGTGACAGCAGTGACTCGGAGTCTGGATGTGCGCCCGTTGCATGGCATTCGGCTCACCACCTATTCCATTGTGGGACTTAAACGTAACCGGTGAAATGTGGGGGTGTACTACACTCCTCTGCCTACCCCTTAAGGGGATTACAGGCGCGATGTTACGTTTTTTAATCTCTATCACTGTCAATTATTGCCTTACTATTTGATTCACCACATAAGGTTGCCGTTGTCTATAAAACACATGATATCAATGGTTATATTTAGTTCGAGATTCGGATGGAAATTATTAATATAAAAAAAAGATATCCTGATATCTTTTTCAATAAGAATGCAATAAATTTTCGGGGTCACAATACGTCGCGTCGCCGCCCCGATACGGAGCCGCGGCGAATAATAAGAAAGAAATCGAGGGGTTCGTGTTTTTTTTACATATAATTGAATAAAATATCGGCGGTCGCGGGATCGGTACGAGCGAACCGCGTAATGAATGCCAATGTGGGAATACGCACACCGATATAGAAAGATGATGACTTATCACAATAATACGGCGATTACATGGTAATTCTTGTCAAGTACAAGCATATCTTAGCTTCAGTGTTAACGTTTCATCAAAACAGTCATCGTGAAATGAGATATGTTTCTAACAGTGGAGCAGTAGAAGGATTGATTGGTGTTGTAAGTAATAGATAGCTGAATGAGCATGGGTAATGGGCAGATAGCCCACCTGATAGTAGCTGGTTACCATCGTCTATAGACATCTGCAATATCAGAGAGAGATAGATTTCTATAGTTACCCTCGATATTTCCTCTGCCAGAATAAAATTCCCACAGAACTTCAGAAGCACCAATTCTATGTTTTATTCACATAAAAAGCATCTCCAGAAATCTCATTAGCATCTGTTACTTTTCTTGTACGCTCTATTCAAAATGTGCACGAATGTAAATTAGTATCGGACTAGTTTCTAGGTCAACTTCCGCCACGAGGCGAGACCTTATTAAAGGTATGAAATATCAAAGGGAACGTACGAAAATATATTTACCACCGTGAAGATACCTGTTATGTGTATTCATTCGGTTGAAATATTCTCAAGCGAACTGAGGTGTGTGTGTTTTATTTTTCAATTGAAATACGAGAATTTTTTATGTCCGTGGTTTCCTCGTTTCCATCTTTCCATCGTTAAGGATGCGCCGTGCTGCTATTTGCGACGATAAGCAAGAGTTGTTGCAATGTACGGATAATTTTGGACCTAGACAGAGAACAAAACACTCCGTGCTCATATCACATATGAATGTCGTGGTTGGGAACGGAATCCACAAGCTTTGATAAAGCATTCGGAATCGTTAACAACTGCTCCAACAAGTGAAGTCTATCAAGCAAGAGTACAATAGGAAATACATAGAAAGTTCCTTTCACATATATCGTTGATGCTATTAATGTTTACAAAATTATCATGCCACTACTCATGTTCCTAAAGGAGTTCATTCAGAAATTGCGCCAGAGGTGTTCAAGTACTTAAAAAATAAAATTGGTTCTCTAAAAATAAAACCACCGCGATGTCTCCAGTGAACTGTGTGATCTCATTAAAAGTTTTAATGAAACAACAAAGAGTTCGGACACCGTCGATGGAAGGTTTTTATGGAAAGGTATTCCTACCTTTCTCCGCTTTGATTTCATTCCTATCTCTTTTGATTGCGCATCCTCCTTCGCTCGAGTTTTGTTTGCTATGTGACAAATTGGGGGCGAGTTGTTTTGATTTATTCCGTTGATTAACTTATAATTGTATATTTCCTTTATTATATTGATAATTTTTCTTTATTATTATTGGATTTGTGCTATTTAATCTTATACCTACTATACAACAGTGTCTGAGTAGTTTGGGATAAAATTGTCTTAAATCTTCTACAGTACGTTTATTTGATTAAACTATTTGAAGTTGCTCATTCGCGTTAATTTCTAACATAGCATTATCACTATCACTGGTACCTAGTACATCGAAATGGAGAATCAAACTTGACTAATCTTTACAAATTCTAATTAATACATGTAGAAAGTTGACACATTCGCTTGCGTCCCGCACGATTTTTTTACAAATGACAAAAAATGTAATGAGCATAAGTGGGTGCGGTGTAAGAAACCCAGTTCCATAATCCCCCGTCTAAAGAAAAATCCCAATCTTGGAGCGCAGCGTTCACAAATCATGCGGTCGGCCACTCATGACTCACGACATGCCATGTCTTGAGTCGCGTTGCCAAATGTCAAAACATACATCAATGGGATTATTGCCCGGGCGCCGACGGACGCCAGAAGAACGTCGATCTAATTATACGAATTCTTATTAATTTGAATATTCTCTACAATAGTAGTGGATTGCGATATTTACTTACACACTTGTATAGCTATATCTATCTGTTTACTTATACTCAATGTTGAGATTTTTCGTTTGGGTAATAAATGGCGTCGAATACCCGTTTCATTTTGAGTGAATATTTTGAGGAGTTTTAAATCATGTTGCGGTCAACCGAATTAAATGGCGCTAGTGTCTCGAAGATTAGGGATGCGGCTCGTGAACAAAGAACGGTACGGTTTTGTTTAACTGCCGGACACGTGTCTGGTCTCATAGCGACACAGCTTATATCTGTCGTCTACCACTCTGGCGAAATGCCCATAAGAAGAGACACAAACCTCAAAGAATATTATGTGTCAGTCTACAATGTGCTGGTTTCCTCGCAATGTTTTCCTTCACCGTTATAGTGATATATAATATCATTGATTTCCTAAAACGGCAAGTAATTGAAAAGTCAGTGCTACCTGCCGAGATTAGAACCCAAACCTCGGTAGGAGACCGAAATCCAAACCGCTAGACTGTCACAACTTGTACACACATATACTCATAATTAATGCGTTATTTACTGACGTTGAAATTACAAATTGAAATTTCGAATTTATTAGGCGCTGTCGCTGTTTAAATGGACGCTGTACAAAATTATCTCATCAATAGTAACGTTATATGACGTTATTGTTGTTAACGCAATTTAACGTCGACGCTAATCGACGCCGCTCCGACGTCAAATTTGCATAAAGTGATGTCATGCGCAGACTTTTTAAACTTGGAATTCGTTAAATTCTTTTATGTTTCGAGATTTTAAACGGTCAATACGTTCGACCATAACATTTTAATTGCATTATATTTTTTACCTTCATTTATTTTTTATTGTGTCTCCATAATGTTTTTATTGTGAACATTATTATAAAGCTCGTCATAGCTATCAAATAAAAAAAGAAAAAAACACAATTAACATTAAAATCGCACTAATTAACCACTCGAGCAACGGTAAGAATGTATAGTCTACGATGATGCTGTTATGCTCGGTGGTCTATTTTAATTTAACATGGAAAAACAAAATTCGATTGAATACTATCAATCATAATTAAATTCATAGACTTCCTACTTGTACAGGATTTCGTAATGCTAGCAACAAACCTTTCTATATATATTTCTTGTATGCGTGTTATGTCACTGAACTCGTCTTAATCGACGGGACCGATTTTGATGAATTTTTTTGTGTGTGTTCAAGGGGACTAGAGAATGGTTTGGATTCACAATTTGGTCCACGGGAAAATGTTTTTTTAGATTTTAGAATGTTTCACATTGGATCCGACAGACTGCGCTACCATCGCAGTGTCAAATATTAATTAGCTGTCAAACA
>DWDX01000801.1:0-22732 GCA_018245675.1 Agara michaeli | reverse complement strand
CTATTGCCATGCACCGGGCACACATCCAGACTCTGAGTCACTGCTAGAAATTCTAAATTAGAAAAATCCAACAGTAGCCAACCCGGGATTTGAACCCAGGACCTCCCGATCGGCAGTCGCGCTAGCAACCGCTCGACCAACGAGGCAGTCGTGTTTTATTAACTGCATTCTATTTTAATGTTTAGGTCGTTACGTAAATTGTACGATTGGATTGAATAAATAATAGTGCTCTAACTAAATGCGGGATCTTTTAATTTTCCTCCAGCGCCAGTCAGTTGTGGGTGGCAGTGTTCACACTCCTTAAACAATTTATTTCATACATGGAAAAGCTTTTCGAATAGCTGCATAATGACAAAGGAGAACACGGGAAAAAAATCCGAGTGAGTGCATTTTTTTCCTCATTCGATTTTTCTGTATTCAGTTTGTATAATAGATTAAAATTCTCCGTCCATATTAATGTTACGAGTATAAATGCGTATTTCTATGTTAATGAACATTTTTATGTTATTCGTGTTTTAAATTAAAGAGCGCCGAACCGATTTTATCGAACTTGGTACCTACATATTTATATTAACTTAAAGCCTGGAAAAGGATTAGCTATTTAGAGCAGCTTTTTTAATTAATCCCTAATCAACTGAAGATAATTATGAAATGAATGCACGGTAATTATTAAAAAATGGCGCGAGTGACCATCGCGGCCGCCAATGACATTGATGTTTCTCTCTACTTCCTTAGACACTGGCATTCTGTGGAATGTTTGCAGATTTCCAAAACCATGTGTGTCGCAGTGGGAAGCGTTGATGAGGAAATTTTCGGAGTCCAACAAAGAAGAGTGCAAGTGAGTTGTAACGTTTGAAAGTATTTCAGTTCGTACTAGAAATAGCCGACCATAAAGCCATATCTCCAGTGAAACTTATAACACTGCTTCCTGGCGGATCAACCGGTTTTAACCGTCCTCCAGAGAAGCGGTAACCGAAATTTATCTTTTAGAAAAATATCCGTCAGAATTCACACAGAGACTGTTCCCGTACTGCGCGCAATAAGTTGCAGACAGAAACTAGTCCATCATAAAACCAAGAAATATGTATTGCGTTCAGAACACAGCGTGATATACGTGCCATAAGCTGAGTAAATATGGCGTCTCATTAACGCTTGCGTCAGGGAAACGAATATTTTCTGACGTGTGCTGTGGCTCATTTATATGTATATACCAGCATTCGTAGCTTGGCAGCCTATTGCCATATTTCATTCAAATAAATACGTTCCATGTAACAAATGTTATTAATATCGTTGTAGAACATTTAGGCCAATTGTAAGGTTGTTACGACATCAGTGAATTATAATAAACCCTCTAAATTTAGTTTTCAATACGTTGAAGGTGTGATTACTCGCACTATATGACCTTTTAAAGCTTAAATGGGATTTACCAGCCATATCCAACCATAGCCAGCCAGAAACTAAGTAGAATTAGTGTTGCCGCAAAGAAAATAGTCTAGGAAGATCATAACTGTCATAACGGATGCTCCGTATTGGGAAACCAAAGTGATAGTGTTGCAAGATGGTTGTCAAATATAGGTGTATCTGTGATAGGTTTCTACAGATTGTAAGCACCAATTAATGTATTATCACAAGTCTGATATTGCAAGTATTTATTTAGTTTTCGCACAACACCCACGAAACTCCGTCATTCATACGTCTTCTACACATATGAGTTATGAAGTTTCATAAGCTGGGGTTAATCTTAGTTTACGAACAAAGTTTACCGCGCTATATTTTGTTTTATGGTAACCTTTTCTTATCATGCTACTAACGCTCGTTATGACTATAGAGTCAAGGATAACTTGAAGATAGTCAGGGACTAAAAATAGCCTTGACAGCGTTTTTTTCAACCTCTAAGAAGAATATTATTAACAATAATATTTTCACCTAACACTTTGGAACAGTACGTATACGGTAATAAATATTATCCTCAATTACATTTACTATTATGTACGAAATATGTAAAAGATTATGGCTTCTATATGAATACTTGTACGCCTGACGGCGCTCATAAAAGTTAATAATAATAGCATAATAGATAAATAGCACTGCACGCCTACAGCATTAAAACATAACGAGGCTTGCCCGGAGCGCTATGCCATGGGGCTCTTCAAGACAGGCGTGAAAAGAGCTCTCCTTCAAAACCGGCAACGCATGGCCAACTCCTCTGGTGTTGTACATGTCCATAGGCGACGGTGACCATTTATCATCAGGTGGTACGTCTGCCTGTTTGCTAGGTTATTTTTATAAAAAAATCAGGTATTCATTCGCTTTTTCGTTCATTTAAATAAGTCCGGCAACAACACTTATATTCCTCATTTATAGCAAACAATTTTTTTTAAAATGCATAAAGTGTTGTATGCACTTAGAAAGTTATGAAATTACAGGAGCATTTCCGTAGAAATTCCCAGAGTACACCGCTCCAAGAAGCAGTTCCCGACGGGCTCGCAGTACGAAGGCACGTGGGATATGCTCGGGATGAGCGGTTACGGAACTTATACTTTTTCCAATGGTAACATTTTACAATATTATATACATGAATACCTACAATTTACTATAACATAATTATATTTTGTTTTTATGCAAACGTTTGTATTTAATGAATATATAAATAAATTTATTGCGCTTCGAATATTTTGTATAATACAAGTTATTTTAATTATTTAATTAACTAGACAAAGACATTATAAGTCATCGGAATGTCGATGTTTAGACTGTGATGGCTATAAAAATTATGACGTATGTAGAGGATATTTCACTTTAAACCTGTTTTTTCAATCTGGGCGATGAGACCCCTACGGTTGTCCCAAAAATCAGATCTGTATACAACAAGATACGGTTTTTTAATAGAATCAATGTCTCGTCATGATATTCCATAAATTACATTACCATGTAAAAAGTTATCTATAGGAAAATATTATCTTCTAGCTTGCTTAAAACATTATCATAGATTTATTGTGAAATGTCCGCAAGGCTTTTTAGCTGACTTTTTGCCTTTTTCGTGAGTCGTAACATAAAACGGTTGAGAGACATTGCTTTAAGCATATTCACTTGCAGTTTTCTTAAATGGAACGTACCATTGTAAAACTTTACAATTTTAGTACTTATTTGCTCCATCATTTCACAAAAAAGTTTCCGACACGTTTCAAGCGAGAAGGCACTCGGGACGTTCCACGATGAGCGATTACAAAGCTTATGTCCCAATTGTGACATAGTTTTTCCCAGGATTTATCTTGTTTTCAAATAAAAATGCTGAATTCCCCCGGTAGCGGTTTCATCGTCTGTTGAAATCTTTTCGATTCCCAGTTTACTACAAATATCTGATATATTTATGGTAACTATGTATAATTACGATTATTTATTTGTTAAAGGTTATATTTTTTTTTTCCTTATTTAGATGTTTGAATCTACTTTTGAATATTCACCGATCACAATTGAGACTATATCAATTACATAACTATGCATTATAATATTATGCTATCGTAAATATTTTGTCTGTTTATATGTACGTCTAACGTTTATACGTGCAAAACCTCTTCACTTTATTTGCATTTATTCGGCATGTGGTATGAAAATAACTCGAACTGGAGACGAACGTAGGCTACGTCGAATTTTTTTTTTAATTTTCCGCGCAAACGAATTTGCAGGCAGACTAGTTTGTAATAAAAAGCAAATTATATTACCCCATACCCACTCGGCACTGAGTGCACGATTTCCAATGATACGCCGCCGTATTTTCCGACAAGAATTTCCATTAATTCCATCTCCTTTCCAACTAACGAATTCTGGGCTCGACGCCAAAACGTTATGCTGCATTTTGTATTTTTTGAAAATTTACTGTGCATTTCGAGGCATTGAGTGACGATTCGATTCATATTACGATGAAAAGTCGTACAGTTGTTACAAGTGTTGACATAATTATGGATAGGAGTATTCGATATTTGAATTATTATCGTGAATTTTTTTAAAGGACGAAATAGATGTAACAGTGTTAGCCCTCGTTAACCCAATAATCTAGAAAACATAAAATAAGTAGACAAGCGGGTACAAATTCGTATAAGACTAATGCAGTGCATTATTGTTTATGCGAGTTATTATTATATACCTATATATAAGTATACCTATAATATAGGTACTGGAATATATAACTAAGCCATCTACAAGACAATCCCAGAGGATCACTTGGTAATTACAATTCTAGGAGTGATTTACGAAGGCGAATTCGACGACGGCGTGTTCAACGGTCAAGGGAATCTGAAATACCCAGACGGAGCCGTACTCCGAGGCAAGTGGAAGAAAGGTCAACTCATCCAAAAAACGCTCATCTTCGCCGATGGCTTGGAGTATAAAGAAACAGATTGGGATTACTGCAGGCTGCCCGATAGACGGTTAGTGTTCGGTCTACCCTGACTTTGACCGAGCCGTTGGTCCAGCGGTTAGTGAACCTATCTTCGGTAACCAAGTGTTGTAGTTTTCATTCCCAGTCAAATATTTGTATCATTACTAAGCAAATGAAGATTGGTTCTATGTCTCGATGTAAACTTCGCTATAAAGAGTCTCTGCATAGATATTTATAATATCTATATAGTTTATCAGCTGTTTGATCACCATAGTACAAGTTCAATTTATTTTGCTCACACGTTATACTGTTATTGCGCCCGTAACGCCATCTCTAGCGCCTACTTGATGAAAACGTGTTTTCTCGTGGAAATGAGATATTTTTCCCCAAAAACGTAGCCTATATGCCTGCGTATGTAAGTCTGGAGCTAAAACTTTCTTATTATTTCACATTATTTTATAATGTTATATATTCTAGTATGCTACCTTGCAGGTGTTCCTTAAGGTAACAGTGGTATGATTAGATAATGCTAGGAAAAAAGTATGAAAATTAAACACAATGCTGGTACACCCAAAAATAAAAACTAGAAAGTTATAATTACAAATATGTCTTTGTAATATTTATCGATCCATTTGTTACGGTCTATTGTACTCTGGTAGATTAAAAAGAATTCCAGTTTAGGAAACCGATACAATCAAATTTGCTGATTGGTTTTTGAGCTCTTAAGGTCATTTTCTGTTCGGTGAGTAAGTACAATCCGATGTTGATTGTTGAGCCGAGCTGAGAGAGCTGAGAACGCTGAGGTTTTATGCTTATAATAATAAGCCATAAATAAGGTCTTGTGGACTGATAGATGTTACGTATTTCACTATCCACCGATCTACTTGCCTTATAGTATGATATACGTGAGAATCGAGAGGCACCATTTCGAATATTGTAACGAGCAAAATCAATCCACTCAAGACAAATTGCAAGCGGGAATAGTCTGTTTCATCTCGCTGACCTTTCTTGCAAACTTTGCTTGCATTTACATAATTTGAAAATAGAGCCGACTCACTGAAAACCATCCAGAATATACTATGAACTGTTATCTTAGTTTCAGTGTATTTTGAGTTCGCTTGCCACTTTACTATTCTCAGATGAGAAGACAATCAGAAATGTATATATTCCAATTTTTATATTTGACAACGTCTCCACCTTTTCACAGATGTAATTAAATACACATAAATACCTATATATCCGTAGATCGTTAATAGCCTTTTGTTTTATCACCTTAACTTTTGTAATATCGGCATCATAACAACACACATCATTGTCACAAACCCATCAGATCGTATACTGATATGCTCCCAATGGTCACATTAATATTTGTTTCGGTCATCTTCTGCGAATATGTATATTTTTCGGACAACATCAGTTTGGAACATTATTATTAAACCATAATCTATAATGTTTATTTAGGAAATCGATTGTTTACAAACAAATACATAGGACAACATCCTGATAAGCAACCGGCATCAGATTCGTTCTGGACGTAGGCCCCTGATATGGGGCACCTCTAAACCCGGTTTCAGCTCTCCTCGTCGCACCTAATCCTCGGATTGTCTAAACGCGTCCTCCACTCTGCAAGCCGTTCATTCTGCCGGTTATTTGCAGGTAGAACACGTGCAAGGGAAAATCGCGCGCGACTTTCTGTACATAGATACTGGTTTGACTAATCGGCATATGTTTTATCACGATCGAATAATAATATACTCATATACGTATGTTCGATTATTTTTAGGTTCACAATAGAATATGAAAAGGGACTGCAACCTGGCGGACAATCGTACCTCACAGCCGACCAGCCCACGCGTCCTGTGCCATTGGGCTACTACGACACTGGCGACGGCTTCTACGACCCCAAGACAAAAGTTGTGTACAAGGCGGAGGACATAACAGCTATTATCAGGTAATAATGACATTAAACTATATTAACATAACTCTCACCTTATCTGATTATATTATGATTTCGACGCGACCATGTTAGGCTCATAATAGGCAACTCGTAATTTATCTGCGACATTAAATTATATTCAACAATGTATATGATGAAACATCGAAATATCGTACTTTTACTATTAAACTATTTAACAATAAAATCCTCCATCGGCTATATGCCAAAAAGTATAAACACAAGTAATCAGATCGAAAATATTGCTATAAATAATAGAAAAAAGGAGAGAAACCTGAACGAATGTTGAAAGCTACGTGGGATTAATTAGCTACCGGTCAAGTTGTGTGCCAATTTCAGTGGTAATTAAATTCCTCGCGGACTGTGCCCTACTCATTACATGCATGAGAAAAACTGAAACATCTTGTACTGTTGCCTTTTGTTATTATTATTATGATGAATTGTGAGACCCAATGATCTTAATTAAGACTCATCTCTTACGGTAAAGCTTATCTTTGAAGGTTCTGTTCGCCAATATTGAACTTCGTCAGCCTATGGAACTATGGTCTTCCAATTTCTGAGTATGTATGGGAGGAATCCGCGACCACGATAGTGGAAATATAAGGGAATGACACAAAACGTACAATTGCTTGAATGAATTTAGCGTTACCACTTAAATTAACTTTTTATTATAATGTTTTAGATCTCCGTCCGTTCGGGAACAAAAGTGGATAGTCGAAAATTGTCGCACGGCGCCGGACACACCGCTCGGTCCACGGAGTTACCTATACGAAGAGTGGTCTGAACCAATACTGAAGCCGAAGCATACAAGCAGCATCACATTCTATAATAACAAGCAGACCCCGAGCCGAGAGATGATGGTACGCCCTTTTTCGTTTTTCCCTCATCACCAGTTGAGTTAAGTGTGTTAGCCTTAGGTTAGGTTGAAACGAAGTGATGTAAATGTATGAATGCATTTAAATGGTCGAAGAAGATTTGCCAAATTAGGAAATTTATAATACTGCCATATTTTGAGTAGAGGTAAACGTTTTAATAAATATCACTCACTGGTCTTGTAAATAAGCTTCGTGTTTCTTTGTATCGCCCATTCTACCGACATAACCAAACCAAATGGATAGGTAGTCACGCTCCTTCTTTATCCTAGTCACTACATCATCATTCACACATATCACATCTTTCTCGAATCACGTCATTCCTGGGAGGGTAATTAGGTAGGACTGGCCGTGTAGTTAGAATCATCAGAGCCGTGATTAAAGAAAGGCAGGTCAACAGCTATTCCAATACACGGGAATGAATATGACAACTGATGAAATTAGAGGCGAAAGGTTTCAGAACCGTAGCTGGTGAAAATTCCAAGCTAATGCGTATCCGCTTGAGATATGAGCTTTATTTGCAGTGTACGTACACATTTTTTACATTTTGACAGAACAAAAGTAAAACTAGCGTGCAAAGCAAACGTTAAGCACTAGTGGATTGATATTCACTTTTACATTAAAAATACCTATTGTGATTCACGTCATAATTATGTTTTGCAGCGTTAATCTAAAACTTTTAATACTGAGGCAGATGATAAGCGTTTATATGTATCGACATCAGGAGGCCGACCTTGGTATACTGTGGCTCGGTAATTGCCCACATACCTACTTCTTGAAGGTGGAATCACCGAACTTTATCAATAAACAATACCAATTTTCTTCAATCTTTTTTATACATATTTGACGGTATTGTACACTTTCTTAAAAATAATTTGTTAATATATTATACAATTACCTATGATTTTAATAAAGATTGTTAGCTAAATGTTTGTATTTTTGAAGAAGTCTCCCATAGCACGTGTAGCTAAGAAATAATTAGAACTGGGGCAAATGAATAGAACTACAATTTCTGATATGGAATTCGGCGTTGCTTGTATGAGAATACTTAATTTTTGTTAATCAAAGTAAATATAAAGATGAAGGAAAATATCGCCAGAAAACTCACACACCTTAGATTTCTCCGTAAGTTCTGGTTGTGTTTTAATATTTATGTTAAACTATAGCCATAAACATTCACGTTAAAAATACGACCTTTTCAACTCAGTGGAACAATAAAATGACTGAAAATAAAATATGTATGAATATTTGTTATTCCTCCAAGTATAAGGCAATCGATTAAAAATATTAACGTTTCTCGTGTTAATCCTTATTCTTAAGTTATTCACACTCGTAGTTGGGTCGTATAGAACAAGTAGATCAAAAGAGACAATAGTTGTATAATTTTGACGTATTTCTTAACAGGAAGAGAGGAAGTCCTTTACGAGAGTATCTTCGACAAGATGGAATCAGCGACCGTTGCTTCTTTATAAGGATTTTTCTAAATGATTTTACCGGTTCGAAAGTTACATCAAAATACGATAAAACATAAGCTGATCCCTACATAATACTTTTTAAAATATAGATATTAGATTTCGTTATTTATTTTTATGTTATTACAGAAGTAGGTATGTTTAGCAAATAACGCTCGAAATCCCGAACATTATAGATAAATAGGTTTTTATTATTATTAAATATTCTGAACAAAGACATTGGCTTTTTGATGAAGTATTTTAAAATGACATTTTTAGTTATAACTTTAAAATATTTTATATTCTGTTTCATAATTTTGTAGAAATTAAAAGATATTAGATTTCGTCATTTATTTTTGTGTTATTAAAGAAGTAGGTATGTTTAGCAAATAACGCTCAAGTATTTAATTCGTTTCATTGGAATAAAATTGCACAGGATGGAATTAAAATCAATGAACTTTGGAAAACCACCCACGCCCTTTATTATCATATTCATGTATCTTGTTTGATGTACTATAATGTCAAAAATGTACAGCTTCATATTGCATGTATATTGTATATGTGTAGGTAGGTACCATGAGTGCGCTATGAAACACGTGCCAATTGGCAATCACAAACATGTATGAAACACATTAATCATATTCGTAATTGGTGATTATTTTGATTGTTAACTATGTAAATAGGTTTGCATGGCATATTGTTCTGAAATATTATTTTTAACACTTGAATTAAGTGGATTATAATTAAGTAGATAGTTATAAATGTTGAGGAAAGTACTACCACAATTCATAACTCGTAACATTAAATACGTTATAATCGATTTGGGCATCATTAATGTGTGCATAACAGTTGCCTAATTGTAGTGAATACCAAATTGTACCAAATCTTATTGTTGCATTTTTCATATGCTCACACATTTTAATCTTCATAAATAATTTAATAAAGAGAAATTTTTGCTATATTTTCCGGTACAGTCCTAATTATTTTTTAAATTTATTAGTTCCCTGAAATGTGATTATTCTCCAGTAGTTCAAAGTAAAAATTATGCACGCAGGTTATTGGATAATTATTCATTACGACATAGTATTATAAAAATCATTAATAGTTAACATCATTATTAAAAAACGTCAATACAAAAAATAAAACTAAACGCGAAAGAATCGAAATTGGACTTCATTAAAACAATGTCACTTAACTTTGCAGGTCTTACTGTCATTCTCAAATGTGTAAGAAATATGTAACATCCCCTTTAAACAATAGAAAATTGGGAGAAAATCAATACATAATAGCAACACTGAAAGTCTTTTGCAGTGTTATGAACTGAAAAACAGCATGGACGTCGTGTAAATGGACGTCGATCTTTACATAAAGTGTACCTAATTTTCAAAATAGATACATAAAATTCAATGACACGTAAAATTATTTCCATAAACTAAGCAAATATACGTTCAATACTGAGAATTGATAGTATTTCAGTGAAAAATATTTGTTTAGCAGGTTATACTATATATTTTTGATTGTAATTGTCGCCGGGTATTGAAAACCGTGAAAGTGATTAGAATGGTATAAAAATGAAGTGCCACTACGAAGTATTGTGCGTTGCACGAGATGCAAGCCTTCCGGAAATCAAGAAGTCATACCGACGTCTTGCACTGCAGTGGCATCCTGACAAGAACTTAGATAATCTGCAGGAGGCAAAAGAACAATTTTTATTGGTTCAAAACGCATACGAAGTGCTATCTGACCCCCAAGAAAGAGCATGGTAAGCTTTAAGTACTAAATGTACGGTGAATATTATTAATTTCACAATGTTGTCCAATGATATATTTTCTAAAACATACAAGTAAAAAATATATGCGAAAGTAAAAAATTAATTTTCAATTATAAAACTTAATATATCATGTTAAAATTTACATTATAATGATTTAAAAGGTTACCCAACCCCGTATTCTACTATCAATCATTATTTTGCAACGGACTAATCGCCTATGAGCTTCTTCTAACAGTCATCCCCTGGTGATAGTGAAAATTTGTGGTAATATTATTTGTAAGTTTTTTTGCAATATTTTCTAAATATCTATATTTAAATTTTTATAGTTACAGCAAGTAATGCTCTAACATTAACTCTGAACTGACAAAAACCAGTTATAAGCCTCCAGGTCATGGTCTGTCAATGATTACCTCCTTCAAGTTCAAAATTAAATTTCTCTCAATTGTCGCTGATCGAATAAGTATCAATTGTACCTGTGATGTGAACAAAACGCTAGATCTCTCTTGTGGCTGTAGCCACTAAGAGTAAGATTTACATAAAGCCATTAAATAATAGCAAAGCTGAAATAGATCCATAGTTATTTAATAACAATAACTCGAGGTTCCCATATGTCAATGTAATAATTTTCTGAACCTACGTTATATTGCCAGATTGGGACATTGAAGATGATATATAAAATAAATTATATAGCGAGAACCTTACACATGGCTATTTAATCCCAAATTAACTACAGAGCCTGTGTTATAATAACCAGACTACCGGCAAAGTACTTAAAAAACATACTTTCACACTGTATATGAAAATATTCACTCGCAAAATAACGTGAATATCATATATCTGTCTATAAAGAAGTGTTGTTTACTAATTATTAACGTGTAATTTTCAGGTATGACAGTCACAGAGAACAACTCCTGCGAGGAGCCGGAAGTTCCTACAATGATGACTCCCTCGATGTATATCCTTACTTCACTCCATCCTGTTTTATGGGATTCGGTGATGATCCACAAAGTTTCTATGGAGTTTACTCAGAGGTGCATCTTTGGTTTTTGAATTTCAAAAATAGTCAACAAAATAACAACAAAAATGCTTACATTTATAAAAGACTCAATCTAATTACTTCGAATAATAAAATAGGCATGAATTTAATCTTCATTGAGGGTGTTCACCATGGTTGATGGGTATCTCTTGTTAAGTTGGTCTATATCTTTCATGTCTCAGCCATTTTAGATGTTTGCAGGCAGTTGTTTCCTATAAACCTGCTATATTTTCTAATAGTTTGTGGTATTACATATTTATTTCTGCAAATATGTGCCTGAAATTATTTATTGTGTGTCTAAACTTAAAGTATATACCTTAAGAAATACTTTTAATCTTAACTAACAGAATATGTTACCTTTTTAAAATTCAGCATATTTTTGGTTGTTTTATAAAAAAAATGTGTTTAACGTATATACGCAGATAAGTATTGTACATAGGCGACTAGATACAAGTAGTGGACCCAATACAGTGATCGACTCATATGGCATTTGGCTACTTTCTTAGTACTCAAATTTACAGATCTTTACTTTTTCTACAGGTATTCTCAAAGCTTATATCAGAAGAGGCTGAGTTCATGGACAATCCAGCAGATGCAGAGAAGATTCCCAGATTTGGCAACTCTACAACCCCATATGAAGATGTTCACCTTTTCTATACCTACTGGATGTCTTTCTCCACTAATAAAAGTGTGTTTCTGGCAATGATATATTAAAACTATTGTTATGTCACCATTTTGGTATAGCTTAGTATGTTGATAGGACATTTCATTCTATGATACATACAACAATTATGTATAAGAATGAACAGGACAGCCATTTAAAAGTAAAGTTTCTTACTTACATTACTTAAACAATTCCCATTTTATATATGAAGCCATATTGAAATATAGGCAAATGTGTATGTTTTTCATTGAGTAATTAAATAAATATAATGGATATTACTTTAAAAAGAAAGAAAACAGAAAAAAAATTCAACTGTTAAGGCCTTCTGTAATTAAGGAATTTTGATTAGCTTTATTGGAATGTTATCCTAATTTCTTTTGTTATACTTTGTGTATTGTAAATAATATATTAATGTCATAGGTATCTAATTGTATTATTTCAGGTTACGTATGGATAGACAAATATGATATATCGCAAGTAGATAACCGTAGAATAATAAAAATAATGGAAAAAGAAAACAACAGAAAAAGGCAAAAAGCGCGCAAGGAGAGAAATGAAGAAATTCGGAGACTTGTCAGCTTTGTACGTAGGAAAGACAAACGAGTCATAGAGCATGCTAAACTGTTACAGGAGAAGGCTGAAGAAAATAAGAGGAAGGTAATAAAAGTAACCAATATTATAGTCTATTGTACACACTTGACAACGTAATAAAATAATATGATTTTATTTTAGGCTGAAAAAATCAGAAGAGATAAAATTTTGCAGAGACAAAAAGAAATAGAGGAAGCAAGGATAAAACAAGGGGAAACTTCTTTCATGCAAAGTGAAGTCTATCAGAAAAAACTAAGTGAAATTGAATCACTATTGGCAGAAGAGTTTGGCATATCGTCTGATGATGACACAATTAGCGAGGGAGGAATGGAAAGCAGCAATGAGGAGAGTTCCAAGACTGAAGATGTAAATTATTCTTTAAATTTTTTTACTAGGCAATATTGCATCACTAGAAAAATACATACCCATTTAAGACATAAGTAATATGGTAAAAAGGAAGCATTATTCATTAATTATTGTTTTCCTTAATTTTTTATGGTTATTTTAGCATGATCATGTCTCATAATTCAATTGCAGGCTGGTGAAAATTCTAAAGCTACAAAATCGTCCACTAAAAGTAAACCAGCTATAAAAAATCTGTATTGTTCGGCTTGTAATAAATTGTTCAAAAATGTAAATTCATTCGAAAATCATGAAAATAGCAAGAAACATAAAGAAAATGTAGCCAACATGACATTAAATGATGACATAGATATATTGGATGTTGATTGCGATGAAGATGAAGAGAACGCTGAAGAAAAACCCGACACTTCAAAACAAAACGAACCAGAGGCTCCAAAAGTAAATGGAACAGATGATGACAAGGAACATGTAGGCAATTCAACATCAGATATTGAAGACAACGATATCAGAGAGACATTAAGTGATGATTCTGACAAAATTCAAGTTAGTAATTATTGTGACATTATAAAATATACTTTCTTCCAAACTCTTAACAAATTTGTGGATTCATTACCAGTTACTAAAGGCTATTTAGAAGTGTGGTAAATTTCAAATGACACTCATTTTCTGTTTATTTATATTTTCCGTTTTTGATCTCCTCCTCACACTTTTAGTTTTCTTTCATTGACATATTTAGAATACTGGCTAGTTTTAGTTAGGTCAAATGAAAATTGATATTTACCATTTTGGCTATTTTTAGGCCCTACCAAAAAGTCACAAGAAGAAAAAGAACAAGAAGAAATCCTTCATACCGATGCCTGAGAGTGAGGGAAATGACAGCCATGATGAAATGAGTTTTAATGAAATTGAAGGACCTTCACGTTGCAGGAAAGCCAAGAAATTTAATATGCTGAAAAGCCAAATACAGGCTAAAAAAGAAGCTAACCTAAAAAAGGGTTCTCAGTCACAAACTTCGACTGAGAATTTATATGAAGTTTCTAGCACTACTCCTACAGATGATCCTTTAGGTGAAGCAGCTTTGCCCAGGGATAGGCCGGCTCTGCCCAAAATGCAAAGAAACATTAAACCAAAGAAGGTTGTTGAAAGAAAGCCGGTTAGACCTAAAGCTAGCGAGACAGAAGACTCTAGTACAGCTCCTAATCTTAGATGTGCTGTTTGCGAAACAGATTTTCCTTCAAAAAATAAACTATTTGAACATCTAAAAAAGACTGGACACTCTGTGCCTATTTCTCAAAGTAGCTTCACACATACCCAAAAGAAAGGCAAAAGAGCAAATAGGTAAACCAACATTGAACTTAGATAGGATGAAGATATTCATTGAGAATCAATTTGATTTTCTTCTAATCTCATTAAGTTGTAAAGTGACTTTATCAATTGTTTATTATATTAAATTATGATCACTAATTAACTAAATATATGCCTAAAATAATGCTATCTTTGTTTTCCTGTGAATCTTTAAAAATAAGTAAATGAAAGACTTCATACAATTAGAGTTGTATATTTAAAATACTACTTCACACATATCACATAGCTTTGGTCTGTCATGATGTGGTACTTGTTTTCAGTGTAGGACCACATTCTATTCTATAATTTCATGTCACAGTTATCCCATGAGGGTTCAAGGCCATTTGGCAGTTACATTTGACTGCCAACTAATCACCCTCTGCCGATCAGTACAACTCAGGTTTAACATTTATCAGAATCATAGATAATATACTTCACCATCTAACAGACAAATGACTATGCTAGTAGTTTGTCAAGGGGACAGTAAGTACTATAAAAACATTATGCATTCATAGTTAATACGTTTTTTGTGCTAGTGTTAGTGGGTAATGATTCCAAATTCACTGAATCCGGGTCACTGCTGGTGTTTGACATTACAGTACTAGCTTTCCATAGCCTCATAACTTAACTTAACACAATATGAAATCTGCAAGACAGTGCTTTGTCACAGCATACAATGTCCGTATATACACCCATAACAAAACAAGCATTTCATTCGGTGTTTGAACAAGCATACACAATTGGAATATATGCATATAGCTTTATAAGGATTCGATGCCTAATAAACAACTATTTTTATGCACACAGCACATGTGTGTGAAAGATTTACTAACCTAATATAATTTAACCTTATATTAGTAACAACAGTTAAGCATATTTAAATGTTTGGAATATTCACTCAAACTCTGGAATATCTGCAAAGCTATATCCTGGGTACTCTTTGTAGGCGTAGAAAGCTATTCTTATGTGGTAGGCTCCTGGTAGGAACATTATTGCACCTAACACTATCATAGGCCACAATCGATCAGAATACTTGGTATCTATATGGCCTGTCACTATTAAACTGCCTACTATGAGAAGAGAAGTTCCTACGACGAAAAGAAATGCCGCTAGACTGATCGCCTTCCAAGGTATCTTCGGAGGTGGCCCTTCAAACTGAGCATCGGAGAATCCGCTATCGTCGTTCGGTACCGATATATAACCGTCATACATCCGCCTTAATCTGAATCTTGACATATTCTGAAATTATAAGCGTATTTTATTTGCCATCAAATAAAATCTAGTAGGCATTGTTCTGCATTATTCAAAAATATTGTCATCTATAAATACGATTAAAAATCTGACAATAAATATAAAAAACTTACAAGATAAAGTTGGCTATGATTTGAAATCAGTTGTTCGTTTTTGTAACATGTATGAAGTTTATCAATTCGTTAATATTGAGAACCTTCTTTTATCAATTAACTGTCAAACGTACAAGGTGTCAATTTAAATGTCAATTTTTGTTTTTGGCATTACAAACAGCCGAATACGCAGAAAATACAGTATTGTGAAAATATGCTACAAAAAATTGGAAATCATTATGTTTGCAATTATGTAACGCATTTTCTAAATTATCCATAAAATGTACCATCTAACTGTAACTTTTATTCATATTGCCAGCCGTAATATTGTATTCACATTATTTTCAGGTCTTGAAAGTAAAAAGACCCAATTACAATATCTGTTTTACAAACATTTGAATATATTTGTGAACACTTAAATGTGACAAAAAATTCACAGAACTTTACTATTCGGTTTACGACACGAGGTGCTTTGACGTCACTCATGGCCCCAATCGCTCTGTAATTTTTTTCACTAATATTACTAAATGTTTTGAGTTTTTTTTATATTTTTTTAGTTCCTCAGTTTTTGTTTTATTTATATTGATATCAAAATTGTATTTTTGAGTATCGTCGGATTAGGTTTAGATTTATGGCGATTGAGAGAAAGAGATGCCCACGTATCTATGTACACACCATGACATAATTAAAATCGGTTTCGTTTTAGGAAAATTAATTTTGGACAAGGTGTTTCATAAAAGAACATTATATCAAATAAAACATCAAAATCTTTTAGTACCTTGAAACCTGTTTTGAAAATGATACCAGAGACGTAACGCTTTACCCCTACTTATATTGTTTTAAAAAATAATTACAATACAATTTATTGTACGTACAACATAAAACAAAAAAATAATATAAATTCCCTTATTGAAAATGATATAAATTGTCAACCTTTCCTTCGTTATTAAGTACTTGATATGAATTTCACTTAAATTAAAGTAACGGAATGCATTCCTTCATAACGCAATAAACTTCTAAAGTTACAATGACTGCCGCACTATGTAATTTGAATGTAAAGTTAGTATTTAAGTTACACCATTCCAACAGAACAATAGATGCCGACGTCATACATTTACATCACAGGATACTGCAAAGTCCTTGACCCACTGCGTCACTGCAGCAATCAATGGGTCGGGAGCGCTGTAACAAATATTGTGTTTTAAAGAAACTACATAATGTATAAGTATAAGATAATAATATTTGAACATGTACCGCATAATACGTTATTTTTTTTAAATATTCTCATTAAAATCAGGCAATTTTTGCTGTAGAGTTAAATGAATTATCGACAAAAGTTCGAATAACGGGACTTTTCATATTTTAATGTATTAATCATAGCACAGGTAGCGGAGACCGAGGATTAGTACCTACATTTCAATACATTTGTAGTCGCTTGACGCTTCTCCGTTCGCACCGCACGAAATATTGCTGCAGGTGGTTAGGTCGTGATTTGCCTTTCGATGCATGTAAAGAGTTCTCTAACTCTCCTTTGAATAGTTCTTCAAAACACGTTTTATATCTTTTAACAACGAACAAAGAATTACAGCCTAACTGAACTAATCCAATTGAGTTATAAATTCGATCACTGATGAAAAGATTATGAAATTTAAATATTTATATCATTACAAACTAGTATATGGCGTGCTACGTACAAGCAAGGTCACATTTCAGGCGAAATCACAACTTTTACATTAAAAACAGTCACTAAAAAAATTTACTACTATCGACATACCAAGCAGTGGAGTAACATTTTAAATTCCATATGTTTTTTATATCGCCGGCGACAATGAACTATGGGCACTTAGCGCAGTGAACTCATTGGAATAAAACATTTATGTGATTTCTGGAGATCGTAGAAACTTTACCTAACTCTAGTGCCAAATTGCAATGAAATCTGTGCGGGAATGCTTTCAGCTTGGAAAGTTTGAGGCTTGCAAGTCGAACGGAAGTCTGCCAACGTAGCGATATATACATTACTTTGCCCTATATTTTTGTCAGTAGACTTAAAATATTTACACCAAGTGCACTTAACCTTAATTATGTAGCGTTACGACAATTTTTTTACACGTACTATTAACGGGTGGTTTAGCTGCTGGAGCTAATTAGGTTGCATTAATATTCTAATAACATCCTCATAAATTAACGTTATAGCCGGTGCACATTTATGTCTCACAACTGGACAGACAAAGAGGTGAAATGGAAAATAAAATTAATATAAATATTAGGTTTGCGGCATAATGACGTCAGCAGCGGTTTAGTCGTAGTTTACAACGGATATTTCACTTAAAATATTTATAAATCATTAGATGCCAGAATTATTCTGTTACATTTCGGCCAAAGGGGTAATAAGCGCAACGCGCTCTCTTTGAACCCTCGCTCACACTCATTGCTATCTGCATCTAATAAATAATGCAATACGAAGCTAACCCATGCATTAATTATTTTTATATTCCGCAAGCACCTTGGAAACTTAAAATACAATACATACGAGTACAATACAAATCATCTTTGTCGTACGTCAGCAATATAAAACAATTGAATTTTAAATAGATACATACACACAATTAGTATTATAAAAAACATTCTAATACTCATTATGATGAAAGACCTTAAGTGTACCCTAATTCAATGACCATATTAAGTATGGCTCGTTGGTTCACTGGTTAATGATCCTGACTGCAACTTAGCGTTTTAGGTTCAATCAACGACAAATTGTGGTGCGATGAGCATAAGTGATTGTTTATAGATTCATGTATGTTGTTAATCGATTCTCTGACTACAACAGCACAGGATCTACCTAATTTATGATCAGATAGAACTTATCGCAAAATATCATCGATTGGCATCTTAGCTTAGTGGCTGGAGACCCTCGCTGCTAAACCGGAGGTCGCGGGTTCGCCAGCCAGGGCAAATAAAATGGGCATCATAAAATGTATAGTGAACAAATTTTATTGTTGTCTAATTACCATAGCACACGCTGTACCTAGTTTGGGATCAGCCATGTATGTAAGTGTCCCAAAGGTATTATTATTATTATTACAAGTATTATTCGATATTATTATTATGTATACTTCAAAAAAGGTTTTTACATTTGAATGTTAGCTTACATTTCATTCATTGTAAGGATTAAGAAATATGAATAAATTGAAACTTTTCTCAAAGACTCAAATTTTCGGACTATTCAACGGTTTTGTATACCTCGTATGACTCAATGATCATCGACGATGAAATGACGCGACCAATGCTTTATAATGATGTTTTGACATTGTTTTTCATTAGCCTCGTAAACGTAAGGGTGGCTTTCATTGCCGCACCACGTCGGTAGTGTTTGCGAAGACAATATTGGCTGCTGGCCTTTTACAGCCGTCACTATAAGATGGCTCGTCGAAAAGTCACATTGAAGTACCAAATTAAACGGAAGATTACTTTAGATAAGACACGAATTCGCTGTTATTTCTTATCACCTTTGATGACTGCCTCGATGCCGTAGTGGTTAGTGAACCTTACTGATGAGCAATATCTGTGGGTTCAATTCCCTCGCATGACAAATACAGTGTTATGATCATGAATCATATCTTGCTTGTGGATGTAAAATATTTTGTAAAGCATATATTTACATATATAATTAACTAAGAGATTAGAAAGTAAAAACAATGTCACGCTAAATTTAAAAAAATATCATAATATATTGTCGTCTTATTTATAAATCTTGTATTTTGTAGCATACTTTTTATTGTAACATAAATTGATGTGAATAAGTAGATTTAAGTATAACACAAGTATCGGGCACTTAGTAACAAGGCTTCTCGGACGTACTGGACGGTCGCCAAAACAAAGAATACAATTCGCACGGACGTCGGTGAAAGTGGCGTCGATCGATAGCGCCGCGCGTAACCTAGAACTAACAGCTGATTGATACTTAACATTTAGAATACCAGCCTCGCCTTTACAAACCGATATTATCATAGGTCATTTTTATATCTAAAAATAAGTAGATAAATAATTATTTTGCCAACCGAAGTTTTAGACGGCGATGACGCGGTGTGCGCACCCCAAGTTACGTTTAGTCAAATTTGAAACGTATGGTTCGAGCGCAAGGTGTTATAATCGGTGGTATAAATTTACGCATTAGTATATAGAGATGTGTAACGCATAGCGGTAGTGTGCCGTGTGATTGTGTAGATGCTTAATCGCTTGCGGCAGGCGATGGGCGGGGGCGCATGCGCGGTGGCGCAGCGCGCGCACCCCCGACGCGCCGGCCGCCGGGCGCCCGGCTGTCACAGCCACTCCGCCGGCAAACCGATCCCGAGGCACACGCGCATCCACAGTTCGCTACGCCAAGCAACGCCGGCCCCTCGCGGCCAGGAGCCCTCCAAGGCGCTTCCGTACCCTACACACGTCGCACCCAGTACATCGGGGCAAGGCGCCACGGACGCCGGCGTTCGCACCCAGGCTTCGGCGGACTAAAGGTATACTTCATTTTCATTACGTTTTCCCTGACGTGTCCGCCCTGTATATCTTTTACAATACAATGGAGATTAGTAATGTCGCAAAAATCGTGTTCCCCTTCGAATGTGCATTGCAGCATACGTTAGGGTTGCCGCATTATGACGGGGGATACTGAGTATGAGCGGAATTTCGCCGGTTATCTGTGAACCGACCCGCGGGTCGGTTCACAGATAACTGTCAGAAAGGTATTAATACCCGACCTTTCCTCATTACGGCTTCGTATTGAAAAAATGCAATCAGGTCACATTTATATACTTAAGTACATACATACATAAGTACTCGTCCTTGCTGTGCTTTTTTCCTTGTTACTTGTAGTAAATTATTACGGTACGCTTTAATACTCGCTCTCGTATCCGATTACCCAAACTTTACGCACTTCTGATTCTCTTTTCTCTCTCATCTTAACAATGATTGAATCAGAAATATTTATATATGTATGTCTTGTGATTGTTGTAGTAAGGGAAATGATTATCCTATAGCTATATGAAAGGAAACGTGCACGTCCTATTCTAATTTACATGACTATTTCGCGCTAACAGCTAGCTGCCTCGACTAGTTGGTTTGTATACTCTATACTACAAAACTATTTATAACAGCTGTTCTATAAGTTAGCCGCAAGTCCTCTAACGGAAAGGCTCTACGAGTACCAGCTTTCAAATAAGCGGGGTTTAGAAAGGAATAAAGTGATGAAGATGATACACATCTTCAAACAGATTATACAAAGAAACGATAAAAATAATCAGCCTTGCGTTTTCTAACGATGAAAGAGGTTTCAGCGTCATTTAACCTGGTTTGTTATGGAATCATGGCAGCTTTGCCAGGTGATCGGATGCTAAAATATTTGTATCATAGCAATCCAGCTACATAATCAGACAGGAAGACGTTTTGTCTATAAAGTTATTTACCACGATATTTTTAAGAAGCCCAATTGGATATGGCACAGTATTAATGTAATTTCATTGACATTGATTTAATGGCCCAAATGTAGCATCTTAGCCAGACCAATCAACTTCCGTGTGCTTCTCGAAGGGTTGATCTATGAATAATCATGGTCAGAACAAGAAATGTTGTTACAATAATTAGAATAAACAAAACTCATCCGAACCCGTAATTATTGAGAAAGTGGCAGTGGAAGTTGTGTCCAGTGACATCTATCCCGAAAAAAGTGTTTAAACCGATGAAACATTTTTGAGACGAAGACCAGCTAGACCACCCGCCGAATACGGCTAAGCTGAGCAGTGCTCGGCAAGCTATGACATATTATCCCTTCATACATGCGGTAATGTCTACTATTTAATTAAAGGTATTTAACTAGTGCGTTTGCCTGTCCTAGCTCACAAGTCAAAAGCCGCTAACCGAATAATGGTATAAGCTACAATAAGTATTTCATTAAGTACCCAAAACAGCTTTGAGAATTGCTAAACTGAAGTGTCTCCTTGGGTAAGTTGATCGTCAAACCAAATAATAGTTGAAGTATATATTGTTTCGGGTTGAAGACCACGTACAAGTAGACCTGGTATGACGCTCTTATTGGACGCATTTTTTGGTCTAAAGCGGCCAACGGCTGGTTTTGAAATACGTACTGAGGATCCTGTGTGGTCTTTGCGGAGGCCTGTCTCCAATATTGGAGATGATGGTGACTTTATATACAAAAGGCAATTCTAATTGGAGTTTCACTAAAAAAAAACGATGTTCTCTTCACTCTCAATTAGCCTTTCCAATTGCGTTAGACACTTTGCTATGACCATAGATTTGACCAAGAAACATACTTTCAACAACATGAAGAATATTGCCATAACCGCAGATAAAAGAAAATTAACATATAGGTACCGTACATAAAAAAGTTCATAAAAAATCCTACTGGTTCATATAATATGTTTATACATATAATAATATTATATGTATAAATATTATCTTCATATAATATAATATCTTAATACAAATAGCTTTAACCGATTGAATGAAAGCATTTTGGTCGTGTTCATGGTTACACAAATTTATATCCCTTTACCTTAACTGCGCGGGAGACTTTAACAATAAATTTATACAAGCAAATAAGCAGAAGACTTCGTTTGCTTTGAACTGAGTTATCGTTTATTTTTATTCATTCGTTATTTTATTCGACGTTTTACAGTAGAATTATGAACTCTACAACCTTATTAAATGTTTACCATCACGTCCCTCGTGCTTACTGTTTGTACTTTTCAAAAGGTGTCCTTACTACACCAAGGCAAGCAACATACATATACATAATAATTGTCAAAAAAATCAATAAATAAGATAAATTACGTCACTTCGAGGATTCAATTAGTTAAATTTAAACTTCAAGCGATACTAATATCTATACTTAGACAATCTAAATATATATAACTCAAAGCTGACTGACTGACTGACTGACATAGTGATCTATCAAC